>JAGTJP010000550.1:0-14030 GCA_020744175.1 Auriculariales sp. MPI-PUGE-AT-0066
GTTGTGTTTCAAAGCTCTCCATTAATATTAATATTTTGTTCATTTTATAGTACGAGCTGAAACTAGTCTTGCTGCACTCGCTGCACCAAGTTATCTATGCGGCGGAGATCGTCCTCTTGACCTCTCCCTGCAGCTTGTGAACCTGCACTCCCACCCTCAACGCCTCACACGGTGATTGAATTAGGGTTGTTAACGATGGGATAAGGCCTAATCCACAAATGGAAGCATTAGAAGAGTCAAACAGCCCAACTACGAGGCGATCGCATTTGACAAAATGCCTTGCGGAGGTCCGTACCCGACGTTGTTCGTAGCAGTCTGCAATGAGGCAGCGAGCCAACACCGCGTGTTACAGCAGCTTATGATTTGATGCATCACGAAAGCCACTCTAGCCATGTCCTAAAGACGTGGACTACTTTGAATTTGATCATGAACTACGAAAAGCACGTGGAGGTATAGTCGACTCATGCAAGAGGGTCGACCGCCTACGTGGATTTATTGGTGGAGTCGGGTAGGGACGGAGCGGACATTCGACGAACGTGAGCAAGAGTGAGGAGGAACCCCGCAGCGCTGATAACCGACGGAGCGGCCACGCGGCTTACGCCGTGGGTCGCATTGGCGTAGATTCGCTACAACGAGCTGAGTCGGAGCCCGTCTGAGGAACGCGCAGAGGCATATGCCAGGGGGATCTAAGACCCTGTTTGTCCCATGAGAACAAGGAAATCCTATATGAGTATATATCCGGTCAAATTGCGAGGATCTCGAAACTGAAATATGCGCCAGATGACTAGCTTGCTGCGCCGGACTTTGGTTTCTGCCGGTTCGTCTGAGGTTCATTGTGGCGACAGCCGTCTCAGCTCCGAAGGTGTAGCGATCCCTGTGGTACCTCGAAAGAATAAGGTCTGTTGGAGCTCGCAACAATCCTCCACAGGAGTTCTGATGAAGTTACAAAGCTTCTTTCTGTGAAGCAACCAGTGATCTCTAAATTCATTATTAGCTTCACATTGTCTACCGCTCAGATTCACGGTGGCTGACGAACCGAGGAGAAAATGTGTTTTGATCCACATCCGGAAGTAGCCCAGACTGCGTCGGGAGCGAGCGGGAAGCTTGTGGAAGATGCTGGGCGAGGGCTGGGCGTGTGGACCAAGCGCATCATAGGTGGATGTACCTGCGCGGCAATCGAGATGGGAAGTCGTTGCCAATGCTGTGGCATGCGGCCGGCGTGAAATTTGGAAAGTCTGCGGACTGCTGAAAGAATCGCGATTGAACATGCGTGGGCCACACTTATCCATACGTAAGACTGCCGGTATGCCTGAAGACCTAGATCTCATCAGGTGATCTCGGTGTGGCGAGAGACGTCAGTATATGGCAGCTCATGACCATCTTGTGAGCATTCACAATACTCTGCGTTGACTCGTGCAAACCAGGAAATGGAGCGTTTGTCAAAATGCTGCAATAAGGCGCACGCGTGTAATTACTACGTGTGTATGTGCAGGGCAGAAGATTTGACCCGGAGCTCTATTAAAACCTCTTAGCAGCCGGAAAGGGAAATAAAGGCAACGGTGTGAAAGCCTATGCGGTATTTCGTACCAAATTTTTAGTTGAAGGCAAACCTCGAGGATGTGGCGTTTATGCAAGGATGGTTAATGCACGTGATGGCTGACACATGACAATTAACATTGGCAGCTGAAGTCAGTTGGCCAGTCCATGTCCTCTTTCGCTACTTCACTCGCTCGCACACACTACAGGACCCATTGTAGTCTTTTGATGGCTGTGGGATTTTCCGCAAATTGAGCCAATATATCATCGGCGCATCCTAACGTAAGATCAGCTTCCTGCAGACTGTGTAGCTGACGCCAAGTAGAGCGATCAAGTTTGCAAGAGGTACTTCCAGGCATTTCCAAGCATCACATACAGTGATAGATTTGGCAATTCAGCAGGTCGAGAACCATAAAATGCCAATCTGCGCACACACAGCGGCAAGGTGGCTCAAATGACAAATCCATCAATAGTCAGGAAGCAGACTTACGTGTTTGATCGCTTGAAGATTCTCAAGCTTCTGCCTTTTGTCGCAAAAGTCTTCGGTTCCAGTAGTTCGTTGCATGGCCTCTGGCCAGGCTTAGGAATTAGCCCCGTCTATTCGATTTGAGGGTCCCTCCCGCGTACAAATAATAGCGCCAGGTAGGAAGTGAGTAGTCGTGCACAGGAATAGAGATCATCCGTCTCAACAGCCTAACTGCGCGAAAAAGTTGTAGTCAGCGGGTAGAAATTCCAGACAGCTCCATTGCGATGCAGCCCCATTTGTTGGCCGCAGCAGCTTGACGGCATGTGCGCACGCCCAATCACTAGGCTGATCACGAGCGAACGCTTGAAGGAGATGATGATTTACCCGAGAGGTAAAAACGGGCGTTGGCGATGACTGATAGTCAAACCAAATCTGCTTTGTCGCACAACGCAGGCAAAACGAGGGAAACACTGCCAAGCGACCCATATGAAAAAAAGCGTCACTTGCACTGAATAGCTGTGCTGCACATAATGTGAAGCAAATTGTCGCCGACGTCGGTGCATACACTCTGACAATAGTATTGTGTGACGCAAACGTTCAGAGAATCTCGTGCTTTTTCGCCATTTATTCCAGCCTGGTATGCGTCGGCCGGTTCTGGATGGACCGCGACCGTTGAAACCCGCGCGACTCGGAGAAAGTTGAATTGTCCCCCATTTATCACGTCCCACATCCATTAAAAATATCCTGCAAATGTTGAGGCTCGAGCTTTCGCTTTACCAGCTTTCATATTTATGGCAGGGGTTGCGGGCCGAAGACGTAGCCAATGCGGTATTGACCACATTCCGCATATGCAGAGGATGTGGGATCGCAACTCGCGAGGAGCTCGAGCGAGAGTTTCAGAAAGGTAGGGCGGGTCGAGTCGCGACTGCAGCAGCAGCAGCAGCAGCATCGCGAGCGTGCGCATGATTGTCTTAGAGGGCTTATACAAGTTTGGCGCGGGCTTGTGAAACCTTCGCTTGCCGGAGGTACATGAATTGCCGGTGAATTTCTCAACAGTTGCGCCACGAAAAACTGACATACTGGACGAAAATACTTCAATTACTTGTTGGAAGTTGACAAACCTGATTATCAAGGCGAATCAGGAACGCGCTATACCACCACTGCGCAAAGCACCACCGTCGCTCGTTACCAGAATAGACCCACCAGGATATATTGGTATCTCGACAAGCGCGGCAAACGCCTGACCGAGATCGAAGCGCTTCTACGCGTCTTTTCCGACGGAGAGCAACAATTCTCCCACACATTCATGCAGAATCACTCCAAACCTCGGCTCAATCATCTGGACCATGCCCTCGAGACCGTGCCCACAAGGTAGCAGATCAGCGAGCTACGATTATGCAGAGATTGAACATGTGGTGCGTCGTATCGTGATAGTTTCCATCCAAGACGCTCGAGAGGAAGCTCTTGAGATAAGTCGAGGATGTAAATGATGAGGCAGAATGACTCGGAGACATCAAGCGAGAGGGTATTTCAAACTCAGGTAGGCCTTTCCCTTCCCAATCTTGTCGACCCTGCGCTTCGGCGCCAGCCACAGTCTTCGAGACCGCTTGGGAGACGAAGCCTAGAAGGAATAATTATCGCGCCGACTGTGCGTGCGACGATGCGCCGCAGGATGGCACGATTTCCGCGTCTAATAGGGCTTGGCTGCGCAAGGAGCAGTGCGCGATTCGAGCAGTATACGACGCGCACATGTATGCTGAACACCTTTCTTAATGCAAAATAAAAATTGCGGATAATCTCTCGGGGTTTAGTTGCAGCTTTGCAGGGTTTCCTCAGGCATTGCTGGCTGGCGCATTGCTGTAGCCTCCTGTGTTCGTGCTCAAGCTCACAAACCCCATAGTTAACCTCTGGGTGACAGCTCGTGCGCGGGCCGGGAATGGGTTCACAAGCTCTCCTCCTGGTCTCAACTACGGCGACATTAGGGACTCGAAGGACCGTTTTCACACTCAGTCGGATTCCAAACGGAAAATCCGGATACTTAGAATCTTCCGCTCATTCTCAAGCGGAAACCTCAAGTTCATGTGGGGATGTTCGAGACTACTGGCTAGGCCAGGCGGGGCCGCGAGGGCTTCACCGCTTATGCATGGACTGAATTGTTCATTTGACCCTTAGACTGCTTGTACCGCGGGCGGAGCCGTTCCACGGCGACCACATGCTACTACCGCTGCCGTTATCGCAACTCAATTTGGCCTGACCCTGAGAGAGTACTCCCACCACAAGAAGAGCTCATACCGGCTACTGTGATTCAAGAACGGCGTTGATCTATAAATTTCACCGAACGGCTTGGTCATTGTGCTGCATGCACTACATGATGGTCAGCCGCAAGGTCGTTGGCACAAGAAAGACGTTTGAACGAAAACCCAATCGAACAAGTTTTAGCCCCAAAACCGTACAGATGAAGGTGGCACGTTTGAGCAAGAACGTGAAGGAAGCGGGACCAACTTCAGGGGGCATCCGGCTGTCTAGCACTTGCCAGGCAAGCATTTTTGACCCGGGTCGTCAACTGGTCGAGGGCGTCATGGTCTTCAGCTGCGACCACAATGTTTGCGAAACGATCTGCCCGACCAAGGTCATTCTCTAACCAACCGACGATGAGGACGGTGCCAGCCTCAACGTCGTTGCGCAATAATTGGGTCAAGGCGTCGCGGTCCACCTTGGGATGCAGGCTTGGAAGCAACCTCGCCAGGGGGAGGCCGCGCTGCTTATAGAAATGGCCTTGCAGCAACGTCAGGATGACCGAGCCAGAGGTCCGCACATTCAGGTCAACAATCCACTGGGTGCCCTCCTGATCTTCGAGGATGTCAGCACCGGCAGGGCCATAGTAGCCACGACTCCAAAGAAACTCGGCAATCGAGTTGATCGTTCCTTCCAACCTCTTGGCGAGCGCACTTTGCTTGCGGTAGTCGATGCTGCTGCCTGACCACCGGCCATCGACAATGTTCTGGTCGGTGCAGCCGAGGAAGACAGGGTTACCCCCATGCTGCACAAACATTATAATGACGGGTGCGATGACTACGTCGGGGATGTACTCTGTGATGATGAGACTGCACGACCGTAATTTCGCGCCGTATTCTTCTATTTTCGCGATGAAGTGTGTCGAGATGCGTGGGATATCGTGCGCGACTCGCTCACGCTGCTCTTCCGTCGTCACTAGCCAGGTACCGTGGCCCGAGACCGACTGTTGGAGCTTGATTACGAATGGCAATGGATGCTCACGAATGTATGTCGCAAGGTCCGTGTAGCCCGCTGGTAAGTCGGCAATATCAGACGCCACAAGGCGCTTCCTCGTCATGCGCCCTATGGCTTCCACCTCATCTGAAACACCCAGTGCATTCGGGCGGGAGTGGAAACGCCACCGCTCGTGTGTCATGTCAAGGTCTAAAAGAGTCGCCCGTGGAGTCCGCAAGCCGGAAAGCGCAAGGCCGCGCTTAGAGAGAAGCTCGTAGTGGGCTTCTGGGTCGATAAGATGCGGTAGGTGCTCAAGATCGTCCGTAGGCATCCCTACTGCGAGAATCTCGTCCGGGCCCATTACGACGTCCAAAGGGCCAGCTACGTACCTCACCCTCGGCTGCTGGTGCGGGGCGAGTATGCTGAGAACGCGTTCTGTATGCGGGATATTGCCCTCCGTCGTACCGGGGTGGAAGAACTGGTATACTGGCATAGCGCCGGCGACGAAAGCCAGGTGCTGGGAGACGAATCCAAGGTATTTCGCCCGGGCTACGTCACGGTACCTCTCCAGCTCGGCTTCCGTTGCTTCGCTGTTGATGGACGTGTCATGATAGATATATTTCTGCGATATTATCAGATTTGAGCAAGTAAGCGTGACTATCTTCACCTTCGCGCGACGAATTCGTTGTGAGAGGTCGACCTCTGAGTTCGGCATTAGGTACAATGGCACAGGGCATTTGTTGGCAGGCTCGCCGCCGGCATACAGCTCTGCGTAGGTCGTGTCGAGCGTTACCGACGGCTCTTGAACGCGAGGCATCACTGTGGGCTTCATGGCAGGGGAGGGGAGAGGCAACCGTATGTGTCAGACATCGCTCTGGCACGCCCGGCTTTGTAATAACTAATCTCCGCAGCGTGCCTCGAAAGTGTCCGGGGGGGGTGGAACGCGGCGCAAACGAGGTCGCAAGTTTTCCTCTCCAGGAACCGAAAACGACATTATGTAGGCCAATGATGTCAAAGTGCGGGCGGCTCAGGGCAACGCGTTGCATCGATCATCGCGCCTTTGCGTGTCTTTCTGAATCATGCATTGTGCATCAATGTCCGATCGAATTCTGCAGCCGCGCGGCAGCTCAGGAGGGAATTTTCTAACGAAGTGGATCCTCATTGCTCTCGGAACAATGAACAGTCATAAACAAGCTTCGAATCGGTTATCGGCCACCCATGTCCGCGCTCAATAAAGTTTCCTAATACCAAGGTAGGGTTCATATTGTCGGCCCAGCGAGCTTTAGGAAAGTGCGTTTGTGGCAAGATCATAACCCGCCGCAAAATGTGCCAGCCTCGCGTCAACCGCAAAGCCTTTCGCCTCGTAAGCTAGAGATCGAAACATCAGCTAACAAACATGCATCTCGAGTCCAAAGACTTACCTTTCAGTTCCTGGGAAAGATCTTTGAGAGCGACGACGCGCCTCGTGATGAACTCGCCCTCGTCCAAATGCTGGAGTGGCAGCTGCTCGATGCTCTCTGCCTCAACCCGCACCACGACGAGCTTCATGTTTGCGTTTGTCATACCTGGTTGAGAGACCTGGCGTTCAGAATCAGTGCATCGTTCTGACGAGCAGTAGGCGTACCAGGATCGCTGACCATCAGAGTCGAGGAATGCACAACGTCCTTCTCTGTCACCTCGAAACCCGTCTCCTCGCGCAGCTCACGAACGGCCGCATGCTCTGGGGTTTCTCCACCGTCGATGAGCCCTGCTGGAAGCTCGACGCAGCGAGCGCGCACGGG
Organism: Auriculariales sp. MPI-PUGE-AT-0066; assembly: GCA_020744175.1. NCBI lineage: Eukaryota > Fungi > Basidiomycota > Agaricomycetes > Auriculariales > Auriculariales sp. MPI-PUGE-AT-0066. The sequence goes on from JAGTJP010000550.1 coordinate 7,012, forward strand.
GGGACGATACTGTTCAACCAGAACGGTGCTGGGTTCGTACGCGCCTGGGCAATATAATGAGTGATCAAAAACAGGTGCAGCGTTCGACCGCAGCCGGGTACCTTTCTTGGAAGCAGGAGGTCGGATGAGAGCGAGCACTGCGACTGCATCGATGCCCGATGCCGCTCTTGTCGTTCGCTCAGCAACCTCCCAGGGCCGTTCTTTGCCGTTGGGGTCAACCCATGTCAGCTTCTTGAGGGTAACCCATCTGATTGGAAGGGAAGACTGATCAGGCAGCTGTATCTGTTCATCGGGAAATGCGGGCGTACTTGGCGTCGTTTGGACTCAAATCCTCGCTACGAATGACCCGAGGCTCGGTGGTGGAGGCTGATGCCATATGACGAACAGGCGGAAGTAGACGATGGAGGTGTCGGGATGCACAAGTTCGAAAAAGTCGCGAGGCGGTGGATGGTAAGAGAACAAGGGGCAAGCGCCACATTGGAATCCGCTTATAAGCGCGGATACGTTGTCCTTTCCCTAACCGCCATCGGGCTGCATGCGTCATCGCCATTGGGCTGCCTGTGTCGTCGCGATCGGTCATAAAGATGTTAGTGTTGAGTAGGAACCGGCCATTTGCAACATACTCCCCAGCCGACGCACAGGAACAACAACAGCGGATTGTATGCTAGCCATCAATTTCTTCACGTGTAATAAGGCCTGCAGGCTGCTCCGCGCAGTCGCAAGACGCTTTATCACGGGTTCTCTGCGGGCATTTGAAAGTGTAGAGGTACTGTTGTTAGAACTGATTATCAAGCACTTAGAGCAGCGATTATGACGGCTTAAAATACGTACGGCATTGAGCCGGCCGGCCCTGGACACGATGTCGAGAACTATCGGAGATTCAAAGCGCGTCTTTCGCGTTTCTGATCGCTTTGGACCCTTCGGTCGCTGTTTCTGCTCATATAAAGCACATCAGATTCGAGTCTTATAGCTGAAGCTTTAGTTTTCCAGTGTGCCATGCTGAAACCCTCTGTGACCTCCGACGATACCGTGGTCGTTATTCGACCCGCTTCAAACATAAGCGTTAAACTTTATTATCTAGCGGTCGAGACAATGAGTGGGGACAAAAACAAGAGACGTGACTCATGACGCATAAATATCACATAGTCGCTACAACCTACTCGTCACCTTTCCTCCTGCGGAACACGAGACCAAGCTCCACCGGCATCAGGGTCAGCCGCTGCTCAACTTTCAGTCCTCGCTCACGGCGCACACGCTCATCCGTGATTCCCTCCAGCTTCTGCTTGGTGTGATGCGGAAGCTCTACATGATACTTGGCGAGGATTGTCGCCATGAATGCAATGCTCTCCGTCTCTGCGAATCGACGGCCGATGCACACCCTAGGGCCGGCGCTGAACGGCAGGAAAGCGTCGCGCGGCCATTCGGGATCGAGGAAGCGTTCGGGGCGGAATAAGAACGGGTCTTTCCACCAGCGTGCTGTAGTGGGCGGGTTGGTGTTAATGCAATGCGAGCGGCTGCGGTGGCGACGTACGGTTGTAGTGCAGTCCGACGATGTGCGCAGTAAAGATGGTACCTTTGGGCACGGGCACACTGGTCATCCCGTTTGGAGCCGGGAATGCTAATGGGATATTTGTGTCCACAGCGCTCGCCTTGGAGATACGAGGAATCTAAGAGTTGATGCAGGTTGAGCGTGGTCGAGCTAGGCAAGCCTGTTACGAGAGTATGCTCACCGGAGGGTAGAGCCGCAGTGTCTCTTGCAGCACCCTTCAGAACATTAATAAAACAGAAATGCTACTAATTCATTGAACTTACGCATGAATTCGACGCAGCTTGTTCAGGTCCTCATATTTCTGACATGGTAGGAGCATCGTCAATTATGCGATGATTGAAACGCATCACAGCCCCTCGACTCACAGGGGCCATGCCTGGTTCCGAATAGGTTTTGAGTTCCTCGTAAACCTTGTCCTGCTCCTCTGGGTGCAGAGCTAGTAGTCCTAAGGCAATTGCCACACTATGTGCCGTCGTCTACGAACCATCATGAAGATCGCGGATAGGTACGAGCTAAACGTCGGACTTACCTCGTGCCCGGCAACAAGGAATGCGATAACATCTGAAACAAGCTCCGCATCCGTGAGCCGTAGATCAGGATCTGCTTCTGAGTCCGCGGCGCGCACGAGCGAGCTCAGGAGGTCAATGCGGTCGTCTGCGTCTGACAGGTCGGCACGGCGCTCGGCGATGAGAGCTCTTGAAGTATTCTACACATCACTAATCAGAGCGATTAAATCTCTCTGATTCGACGAAGCGTACCAAAGCTTCGTTCAGCGAATCATCAACACGACGCCAGGAAGCAACCCAACGTATAGCCCACCGAGGGACGATAGCAAGAGTGACGAGGTTAGCCATCGCCACCTCAATGGCCTCTTCAAAAGTCATCACACTGCCTGCAATAAAGTAAGTTACGAGCTACTAGAATACCACCGCATGGTAACTCACCGGCAGGAAGTGTCTGAACTTTACTGTCAGAGACAGACCGTCCAAAGCCTGCTACGTTGATCACACGCATTGCGTACTGACAAGGAGACCGGTATGAGCAAGGCTTTTGTCGACGGCAACAATGACTACACACCGGCAGAGTAAGCTTGACGGCTTCGTCGATCTCAACGACGTCTTTACCGATCCAAGTATCGGACTGAGTTATACGCTGCGCGAGCTCAAGGCTGGTGTCCCAAACTAGCCGGTTGTTGCGCTCGGTGAATGAGCCTTGAGCGGGCATTCTGTGACGACGATAGTCCGCTCCCTACACAACAGCTGTCAGCCGCCTTCGCATGTGTTGTGAACTTGAACACACCTCGGCGGTGACAATATGGACGCCAACGAGATTCAACAACCTGTACATCTCTTGTGGTTTGATAAAGTTGGTGCGAGATCTGAAGACTTCCTGTTCGCGGAGCAGCATGAGCCATGATACTGGCTCTCCACGTAAAACTGCCAACCTTCAAAGCCACAGGGTCTGCGGCAACGTATGACACTGTTCCTGAAGTGAGAGACGCCTTTAACCGAGTCAGTCACGTGCGCCAGATTGCTTTTAGGGACTTACCACCGACAATACGTCGGTGCCAGCATCGGCGAAGGCTAGCAAAAGTGTCAACCATATAGTTCATCAAGTTGCCGCACCAAGGAAGAAGCTTACGCTCATGACGCAGTTTATTCCACCACTCTGCGTCCATGCAGATGTATGGAATTCTTGGTAGTGGGTAAGGGAATTCAGGCGCGACGACAAGACGGAGGCCTGGAACGTTTCCTATTGCTCCAAGGCGCCGGCGAATGCTCAGCACTCGCAGCCCAAACGCAACGAAGAGCGCCGCAGACACCGAGCGCCATGAGATCCACTGGTTAACTGGCCCCAGGGCGGCGGTGAGAGCCTTAAAGTCATCCTCGACGACCTGCGCAAATGCCCCAATGGCTTGGAGGACGTCTTCGCTCAGGCTCAACGTCGGCATCGAGAAGGGGTACCGAGATAGCGTCATGTACAAATCCCCCGCTTTTGAGTCGCGCGCGATGCGGGAAGATGTGGCCGTTCAATGTGAAGCAGACGGAGTTCTTCGGGAATAGCGCACGACTATCGCGGATATTTTCGCCGGTGGCGTCCGCTCACAGCGAGCGGGGACAAAGTGGGGTCGTTGAAAAGGTCAACGACCCCACCGCTCTGACGGGTCTCTGTCCAGTCGTTGAGCAATAAACAACGGCTCCACGGTGCCAGTCCGTTGTTTATCGCTCAACGACTCGACACAGAGCGGTGGGGTCGTTGAACCAGTCAACGACCCAACTTTGCCTCCGCTGTCAGTTAGTATTGTATGATCCTGAAGTTCCGAGCCGCTTCTACCCGAAAAGTTCGTTCAGCTGTTTCTGGGAGCCAAGGTGCACTTGTTCACGGGCATGTCGTCAGGCGCTCCATCACGGGTTTTCTGCACTTCCACACAAAAGCGGCCTCGAAGCGGATGCTGGTACAGTTGGGTTAGCTACAGTACTCATGCCTATGACATAAAACGATGATCAAGACGCAGTGTGTTAAAGATCATCCCTAGCGCCGCTGCAACATCATACGTTTAAGACCACGGAAATATACGTCCATGATATGACGCTCGAGCAAGCTATGTGCGCTTTGAACTTTGGAGCCACGCCCCAAGAAAGCTGGGAACGAAACCGCAAACCGCAAATTTCCGACCGGCTCTGAGTCTCTTTCTCTGTTCTCTCGTTCGTAGTCAACAGCAATGCCATCACACCCACGGCTTGCGCGCAGATGCTACGCGATGCTACGTAGCGCGCCAGTGATCGGGATGTTGAGGCCGGTTTCTCCACAAGGGCGGTGCCGAACGGCCCCCTGACTTTACGCCATATGGATTCTGCTTTAGCACAGCAGTGGAAGGACGATATTCGCACTACGGTGCGGCGCACGCTCGGAAAAGCTGTTATGAACGGGTGCGCTGACTCCTTGACATTGACACGACGCTCTTACCAGGTTGTAATTCCAGTTCACAGCGACCTTCGCCTGAGGAGCTCGAGTCCATTCTACTCGAGGCACGGTCAATTGCAATTGGCGCTATACACGACGTCGCGTGCGACTACAACAACGGTTCTTTGATAGCCGTCCTTCCTGTCGAGCTGTTCCCCCGCATTGCACGGATGCTTGATGAACACGACCGAGCAGCATTTGCCAGCGCGTGCCGCCTGCTCAGAGCAGCACTCATTTCCGACCCCAGCCTTTGGACCTCTATATCATGGCACGCTGCGGCTCACTCGGAGGAGAAGGAGCAGGCACTACGCGCACTAGAATATCGCAATGTGCAGCGATTCACCGCTCGACTCGCTTTAGCAAAGGATCAACCTCTCCAGCTTGAAGCATGGATCCCTAACGATCTCGACTCCATTCTATTGGGACGGTATACTGATGCCTTTGACCAGCGTTCATCAAGTGCTGGGCCGGTATCGTTACTCGTCAAACTCGGGTACGGTGATATGTTGGACCCGGACAACACGCTTCTCTCCTCCCTTTCGCGGATTCCCAATCTGTCATCGCTGACTGTGGAATGCTACGAGGAAGCTCCGTTCAACGGGGGGCTCTCGAGACTCCTCAATGGGTTGCGCCATGCCTCTGGAAGCGTCTTTCCGGGCCTCCGCCATCTAAAAGTAGTTAACTTGGACATCAACGTCGGATTCAACGCAAACGCAGTCAAGCTCCTAGAGAATCTTCATAAACTGCAGATCAAATCTACCGGTTTCACATCGTCCTTGCTTCGCAATTTGTTGGCTCACTGCGATGCATTGCAAACAGTGCGACTCGCCGAAACCGACTGGCCGAGCGATGATACAAGCCATCTGGAAGGTAGCTGGATCTTACCGCCGGGACTTCACTCGGTATCGTTGATGCGTCAATACGAGGATCCAGGGTCGCGCACTCTCGAGGGCTTCTGGTCAGCAATCTCGTCGGTGGACAATGTCACTGTCATCTGCACGCGTCAGTGGGCTGACTATCCGGCGTTCGTCTTTAGCCAGGCCTGGATACGAGATGTGACGAGACTAGAGGTGCATGCTCGTTTAGGCACGGTGTGGGGCGACGAGTGCGAGCGGGAAGTCGATCCTCTCTACCTTCGCGACATTTGCGTGCGCGTGGTCGGCGCCGGTGATCGAGTCCGCGAGGTGCGATACCGACACGAACGGCTTGATACATGGCCAGAAAAGTACGTAGACGCTGCCGAGGCTTGGACAGCGTATCGTTCGGTTCAGCGGATCTCGACTCTGTCAAAGATTTTGACGAATCTGGCATGGACGACGACGACGACGACGACTCAGACACTTACCTTGGATGGAACTTTGCACGTATCACCGCGGAATTAGACGTATCATCAGTGACGACTATCTGCTGCGATTTGGACCGCCTCCCTGCCATCATTGACGCAGGTCGCGCACACCCGTCGGTGGTGTCATTGGAACTCCTGTTGAGGAGCGAGTCGCTTGAGATCGAGTGGCCGGCGGATAGCTCAGGGACTCTCGTTGGTCTCATGCATCAACTGCGAGAGGTCCGCCTGATTGGTGGGAAGCAGTTGAATCTGACAACTCCATTGCATCTCGATGCGGAGAGACTCGGTAGTTTCCTTTCGAGTCTTTTTGCTCGCTGCTTTGGATCGTCAGAGGCACGACTTGAGCGACTGACACTGAGCTGGCCGCTTCGCGTGGACCCGAATGACCAACATTCGCTCCTCAGGTTCGCTCGCACTCTCGAGTAAGTATCCTAAACTCCGTCTCCATCTCAACTTCATCTATCGTCGACGGTACGCCTACTTGTATCGCTCAGCACACCGAAGTTTATAATAAATTAAAAGGTTGGGCATCATTACATCGATGTGGTCCTATCACATTCTACCGGCGGCCACGACGAGGTCGCGGCTTACCTTTCGGCTTCCGAGTTGGCCGAGGGACCGTCTTCGGCTTACGTTTCGGAGACGGACGCTTGATCTCAGCCTTCTTGCCGGGAACGCGACGTGGACGATTCTATAGAGCGTCTTGGTCAGTCGCCATGATCGCCAAAGTGGGATGTCTGAACTTACAGCCGGGCGCTTTGCCACCTGCTTTGGGCGGGTAGATTTGCGGGCTGGCGGTGTCTGTTGCGGCCTTCTTGGCGCCGTCGCAGGAGGAGGCCGTGTCCTGACTCTGCTACGGGGAACCTGCTTTTTGGCCGGTTGCTGCTTGCACGGGCAAGATCTTGCCGGTGGTGCATGTGGACCGGTGCGTGGTGCGCCTCTCCTAACAGCACGCTCCGTGAGCGAAGATACGATATGGCGAGGCCAAACGGTTGTGGCACTACTGGAGCGTTCAACACTGAGACCTAGACGACGAGCGAGGCGGCGCGCAGTTGTCGTGGTAGTACCAGGGGCACCGCCAGTCCCACCAGCACCAGGAGCACAGCTGAATAAATACCCTGTTAGACGGAAAGACACAAAGGGTATCGGTCAAAACGCACT
>JAGTJP010000551.1:0-14019 GCA_020744175.1 Auriculariales sp. MPI-PUGE-AT-0066
CAGATTAGTTCCAGAAATATACTAGTTATTATCCTCATCTATGAACTAATGTGGGCAACAGTTACAGGTTGTCTTTTAATTATGCTGGCTGTGCTATCGTTCATTCTAATCTGAATTTGAAACATCAATATTTGCAAATTATAAGTATGCAAAGGTCTTGCCCCACCTTGGGGCGTTCAACGCACCTGTTTTTATCATGATCGGTGTTGTGAAAGTCCCCTTTTCGGTAGCAATTAGGACAGTTCTCCCAATGTACAATCTATAGTCACGTGACCAAGTCACATGACGAACTCAGGTGATCATGTAACGGTCGGTAAGGCCCGAGCTCCGCTCGGTCCACTTCCCCTTGCCACATTTTGCCACATACACAGCCCTTTGGCCACCACATAGCCACACCAGAATAGTATATAAAGGGCTCACTTCTCACTTGTACATACCCAGATTTGAGCTAGTTGAATACTAAGCTTTTGTACATCTCACTTCACCTCTGAGAGCAATCTCCTCTTCTTTATCTTTGGTCTTTTAGTTTGTGGGAGCTCTGTGCAAAGCACGCCGCAACAATCGTGCAGAATTGACGGTGCAATGGGCGAGACATTTCTGGACCTCAAAGCGGTCTCTCTCTTTGGCCGGCGCCATAAGCGCCCAAAACGGCTGTAAGTAGGATCCTAGAAGCATTCAGGTATATATTCTGGTAAGGGGTAGACATACCACTATGCAACCCACGAACAAACGTAGCATTATGTTTCCCCCGCCACGAACGTCTTGCGCACGACTACCCTCCGAGTCCCAACATACTACGCAGTCAGCTCTCTCTCGTTGTGATCAACAGCTCCGAGGCGCCAGTCAACAGTCGGATAGTTTGCAATGTGTGTTTGCTACCACGTCCTCGACACTTCCCGCCGCATGGACCAGTCGCTTCCGTCCCAAGCACTCATCTCAAAGGCCAATGAGGTGCATTGACGCATACCGCTCAGCACTACGCGAAAGCTCAACTTTTCTCTACTCCATCGATCCACGGACGTACGTTGCGGAGATCTTTGATCCGGTGACGCTTGAGAAAGGCCGGGGTGTAGATGCCTGGGTCATCTTGCAGAGCGTTTTTGACTCTGAGACTGGAAGTACATCGTTTGCCTGTTGCAAATGGTGTCCCGATAAGGTGTTCTACAGCGAGTCGTGCCTTCATGAGCTGGCATTGAACGGTAGTGATGTTCTCCGTCAAACTCCTGCTTCGGCGTACGGTAAGTTGACTTCATCGTAACCACTTAACATCGCGCTAACTGTTCCAGATAACCCCACTGCTATTGCTTTTCGATGGACTCCGTCGACCGCTTCAGAACCTTCCCTCATTCTTTACTGCTCGATGTCCGCCAAATCCGAGCCAGCAATTGTTTCTTATAACGGCTTTTATTCTAATGCGGGTGTCTGGGTATGCAGGAAGTGTCACAATGTCGCCACCTGTGTTCACATCGATGTGGCTCACAAGCTCGGAGACCATGAGCATCATCTCGGGCACGACACCGAAGCCGACAGTGACGAGTTAGAGAAGAATCGCGAGAAGTTCCAGCTTCACTTCACCGATCTCCGCGCCAAGGGTGCACTCAGATTGCTGCTCCTTCCGCCAACTGCCTGACATATGTTCACTTATTTCAGCGGATAAAAACAGTCTACACGACCTGTATGATGAGCGCAGCATCTCGTACAAGCCCGTCCCTCCGCCTCGCTGATCAACGATTACTGGCAATCAAATCGCACCGTCAGCAGTCAGGCATGTTCCTTTGGTCTTTCCCCTCGGAAAAAAGGCGCGCTGTCGCTGCGGTGCACCACCTGCTCATTCCGAACCGGAGACACATCTCACGTGTACACTGTACGGTATTGCTATGGCAACAAGACACTTTGTGCATGTTAAGCCTTGTAGCCGATGCCCACCAGAGTCCAATATGTTCGCCGGTCTAGACCTCAGCGAGTTCGGAATATTCAACCTCAACAACTCGCGAATGTTTCTCAACGTCCTTCTCAACGACTATACGACTACTATGAGCTCGATGGAGGCTCCGTTTCACGCCTACACCAAGCTCGTGAGAAAGCGCTACTTGGATTACGCATCTCCAGTCAAGTTCACTGGTGAAGATCTTTTCCGCACGGCTTGGTTCTCTCGCTCCCATCTAATCCACCAACTTGACTCTAAGACCTGCAATATATGTGGAGATCAGCCCGAATGTGTCATTTTCCATGGTCAGACGGGCGGGTTTGACGCACAGCTGACGACATCCCTCCTCAGGCCGCCGACCAGGATTCTCCGAGACTCCGTTACAAAGGTTGGGGCCACTAAGCCGGCACGTGAAACTGCTGCTGTCCCTGGTGATGTCAGAACTCGTGCTCGTCTGGCCGTTCACTGGTGCAAAGCGTTGACCGTCTCGGGACAGACACGTCTAGATGGCCTCCGTGTTGAGGATATTGTTGATGATCCTGTGGACGGTGATCTTCAGCCAGAGCGCGCGACAAAGCAGCAGAAGGAGCGACTTTCAAAACGCGATGCTTCCAATGACAAGATGCGCACAGGTCTGCCCAGTATCGCGCAGAGCCTGGAGTTTGTCAGTCTTGAGCTGGCTTCGATGTTCCGTATGGTAGTTATGGCTCCACATGACTCTGCACAGAGGAGCTGCGACAGCCATATCTTGAGTTTCTGCTACAGGTGGGCATACAGCCAGCAGGCTTGTTCGTGGGCTGACATCATTGAACAGGTGTTCGCACATGAATCCATACTTCAATTCCTCCCGTCATCGGCTTTTGTTTCTGTGCATTGGTTATTGGAAGACGACAGAAATGCTGCTGCCGCTCTTCTTACCACTGTCCCAGCGCTCGGCCTCATTGCGCGTCTACAGTGACTCAGAAAACCGTTCAGATGTTTCGCAGTTTTCTGATGCACACTGATTTTGTCGACACATATTGCAAATAAACACCTGTCCTGTCATTTATAGGTAGAATAGCATGTGTTCTACCACTTTGTCATATGTAGTAAGTCAATAAAATGATTGTGTATAGAGTGATGGGCTGCACGGTGATGGGGTAACATTTGAACAGTTTCTTTGCAGGCAGCCAGAATCCCATTATCACCAGTGTGCAACCGCAGAAGGATACGAACAACTCATAGTTAGTGTATGGGTAGGAAGTGCACAACTATATAGACCATTTATAGCCTGCTTACTGGGGTAGTGTTGATATGTGCTTTGTCAGCAGTGGATAATTGGTTGGTGAATGGGAGTGCATGTCCTCTATCTTTTACAGCTGAAACAGTTGGGTAAGAGGGCTTTTAGGCACATATTATGTGATAATAACTATATTGAGAGTGATTTGGCAGGGTGAAATGAGTGGGAGCATGTTGGAGGCCATGCTGTGGTAATGGGCAGGAGGCACCTCGAGAGTGATCACAACCAGGAACCAAGGACAAGCAATATCTGCTGCAAAATAAGTGCAGAAAGCATTGACTAACACTCTGATCTAGCTAATAATCACAGGGCTAATTTGTAGCTAAACATTCAGACATGTTGCACAAGCGGTCATTTTGGGTGGCTACTGTGATCTCAGAGATTGAAGCAAAGCAAGAATGATTTGCAGCTGCACATGCTGATACATATGCTTTGACATCAGTAAGCACTACCTAATGTATCTATAATCAGCCACCATGGACTTAGTGAGTAAAAGTGACTAATCTCTGAGATCACAGTAGCCACCCAAAATGACCGCTTGTGCAACATGTCTGAATGTTTAGCTACAAATTAGCCCTGTGATTATTAGCTAGATCAGAGTGTTAGTCAATGCTTTCTGCACTTATTTTGCAGCAGATATTGCTTGTCCTTGGTTCCTGGTTGTGATCACTCTCGAGGTGCCTCCTGCCCATTACCACAGCATGGCCTCCAACATGCTCCCACTCATTTCACCCTGCCAAATCACTCTCAATATAGTTATTATCACATAATATGTGCCTAAAAGCCCTCTTACCCAACTGTTTCAGCTGTAAAAGATAGAGGACATGCACTCCCATTCACCAACCAATTATCCACTGCTGACAAAGCACATATCAACACTACCCCAGTAAGCAGGCTATAAATGGTCTATATAGTTGTGCACTTCCTACCCATACACTAACTATGAGTTGTTCGTATCCTTCTGCGGTTGCACACTGGTGATAATGGGATTCTGGCTGCCTGCAAAGAAACTGTTCAAATGTTACCCCATCACCGTGCAGCCCATCACTCTATACACAATCATTTTATTGACTTACTACATATGACAAAGTGGTAGAACACATGCTATTCTACCTATAAATGACAGGACAGGTGTTTATTTGCAATATGTGTCGACAAAATCAGTGTGCATCAGAAAACTGCGAAACATCTGAACGGTTTTCTGAGTCACTGTAGAATATCAGAGCATTGGAAGTTACTGATCGATCAGCCACAGTACGTTCAAAGCTACCCAAGCATCATGCAGAGCCCGCGGCCCATCGCGTGGGAATAAACCCAAGAATTGCATTGGTAAGACCTGTAACTCGGTGTATACCATGACTCATTATCAGACTCAGGTGAACCTTCAACCAGCGCCCATAGCCCACTCTTCTCAAAGACGAAATGCATGTACTAACTCATCGGTACCTCGTTGCTCACTACTGACGCGGTTGTGCTGCTACATAGATATCACAAGAGGAGCAACCAGATGGCCAACCGGTACCCTCTGATCACCCATTAGACGGCTCCCAACAGTATGTCGAGGACCCATTTGAGGTGTGTGAGCTATTTCAAGGGCAATTAGGAAGTTCTCATGTTCAGACTGGATCGTGCTGGGGGCAACCGCGTATCCGATCTCGACCGTTGTATTCAAACCTGCCCGGGGATTCTTCTACAGATCGATCCGTTGTCACGGAGGAGGTGAAAGCAGCTGGTATCGGCTGTTCTAAGTTCTACGAGACATATGGGATTCACGGACAAACGAGCGGTATCATGGCTGCTTGGTGTCCACACCTCGTCTGCTTAGGGTTTCATTGCATTCCGAAGGGCGAGGGCAGGAATGACGTTTTTTCAGTGCTTTATTGCTACTGGGAGGTCCCACCTCGGTATGTGATCTACGATTTCGCCTGTGCACTTGCGCCATACTGCATGGCGCGCAAGCCAGAGTTCTTCCAAGACACCATATTCCTCATCGATGGGTTCCACGCAAAGGGCCACAAGCGCTGCACGAACACATCTATGGTCAGCTTCTATCAGCTTTACAATCCTAAGTTACGGGCAATCAACTGCTCGAGTGTGGCAACGCTGGCCTCCGCAAGATTCAATGTTCCGTGAGCTACATGTCCCAGCGACATGCAATCATATACATTCTGACTTTTCTATGCCTGTGGAATCGTGAGCGCCGCAACAGCCAGCATGCCAAATCAGCAACCTTTTCCTCTCGTCGATTGGACCACGTCCGCACTGTAACTATAGCTGTTTTTACACTGGACGTCAAGAACCTTCGTCGGACCGTGCGCAGCGCCTTGAACGGTCACCGCATTCAACAAATTCCCGTGTTGCTGGAGTCGAAGCACTGGCTGTGAAACTATTCATGCGCTCAATGCCTGAGGTCCACAGTACAGCACGGCAATCCGCAGAAACATCCTACAAACCATTGACTCGTCGAATTAATCCCGAGTTCAGGAGTAAACGAGCTGATGTCATATGTCGCACCGAGCGGCGCCGTTTGGCTGTGGTTCACCCAACTGTAAGTCACACTTCGACTGCCACATTACCGGTCTGACTTCAGCGAAGGTTTTGCTTGATACACGAAGCAGTTGATTGGATCAATGAGAGCGGTACCTTTGGCCACATTCGTGGTGCGATATTTGCTTGTTGGCTGTCGGAAATGCAGCAGACTAGTGCATTCATGCATCGGAAAGTCACTTGAATAGTTTGCGCATGAAGTTTTAGCTCAAATTGTTTCACATACGAGTTGTTCACCAGTAGAGACTTGGGAACTCTTAGAGATCTTTGTCGTCTATGGTCTAAGAAAGTTTTTTTGCATAAGGAAGGGCCGATGAGGTTTTTGAGGCAGTCGATTGCTGATGGATAATATTTGAAATCTTTTCAAGAAGTCTTATAAACATTTTGCAACAAGTCTTATCAACATTTAGATGGTCAATCATTCTGCGCAATTTTTTTACCCACTATAAGCGGCGAAAGATTTTGCAGGGCTCTTTGAAAAGTTTCGTCGATCAGGTTTGGTCAACAATAATCACTTGAAAAGGTTTAAATGGTAAAACATTATTCGGTAAAACATTTTGTGGAAAGTTTTGTTGCTTAATAAAACAGTGGCAACTTTTTTGCAGGTGATATCATCGCAAAATATTTACTTGTAACGGTTTGAGGGGAGTTCGAGGCTGGGCTAGCATACCAGAACATGGCCATATGTGTGAGAAACCTTTACCAAATAACCATGTGAAAAACCCGTACCCCGAACTTGGCGGTTATCCGAGCACCACGTGGCCTCCCTTGTATGTCGCACGTTCCATGCACGGTGCGTTGTGTGCCCCCGCTCGCGTAATAAGCGGCCGGGTGTGGGATACCTGATGATGATGAACGAGCCGATCAAGAAGCTATGAATTCGCCGCTGCTGCTCATCATCATCATCGTGGCTAAGTGCTTCGACGTCGTGGTTAGCCGAGGCTCAGCTTGCGCGCAGTGATTGTGATTGTGATGGCAGGGGAGAGGAGCACTCTTGTGCCGCGGGGACTATGAATGAGACATGGCAGGCTCTCAGGGTACTAAATGGAATTGTGTCACACACACATGTCGATCAGTCGGTCGGTATGTCGCAGTACAACGAGGGCAGGCACTCTTCCAGGCACAGGATACAAGGCATCGCTAGACAATGACAATGACGTCTCCCATGTGCGTACGGCCGTTTTCTCTCTCTCTCCCATGGCGCATGGACAACTGGGTTCATGATAGTGATGCATGACGACCGGGGCAGGGCCGGAATATGCGGGCTGGGATGCGTGGGCGACCCTTGTTTGCACATCACCGCCGTGTCTCAAGCTTCCTGCACACACATCTCTAGACCATGCAGCTGACTGCAGTACAGCAGGTGTGCTCATGATACAGCCGGCACACGGGCGTTCACCTACCGTCGGTGAACGTCCCGTTCACCACCCCGTTCACCTCCCCAGCCTTTGCACCGCTTTTGGCGCCTAGCCAGGGCCTGTTCTTGTAATTAGTGTTCATTCCGGCACAAGTTCGGTCCGGTAATACAAACATTGTCTCGCTCACACTCCGTGTGGTTGAAAACCACAGTGGCTTCACCCAGCCCAGCGCTTCACACATCCCACGAGTTAATGTATATATTCACGAGCTGTTGGTCATGGTCACAATGAATTCTGTTCCCTACCATGAGTAGAGGCCTTGTTATCTGCACCTGTGCCACGTGTCGCCGACACAGCTTTGTCAATGAGCGCCAGGAACTTATACATGGGCGCCGTGTTGCAGCTTCAACCTGCCGTACACACCAGCAGCATCAGTCCAGTCCCACTGCATCTGCATCATCTCTGGACATGAACCAAGCGCTGACACTTCGGCGCAAGTCACACCAAATACCTGTCGCCATGCCAGTCAACAGACTGCAAGAGGAAAATGCTCAGTGTTTGTATTTTATTCTGATTCATTGCGCTCTCCAGCTAATGTGTTGAGTATATAGTAGCAACTTCAATTACACTCATCGAGGAGCAAAGCAGCGCACTTGCAGCATACATGCACCTGAGAGGTGTAGCAGAGAAGCGGCCTCAATGTATCTCTCAGCTCATCTTCATATTCTTCGGAATGCGCTCGGTCCGAGAATGAGCTCAGATTGGAAGTGGAATCCAGCTTCCAACGTTCGTACAGCAACAAAACGGCTAGATATCAATCCAACCATAAAGCGCTCAGTCTGCTGTGGCAAATGCTTTTCAGGCTATGCTTTGGACAATATTCCAGAGCAATGCTCTTGGCACAAGACTCAGCGTAGTCAACCCTGTGGGCATTCTCTCAGAACTATCCGCTGGACACGTGCAAATGGTGACATCTCTGTCCCACGCAATCTATACTCGATTCAGTCGTTCCCCAGTTGGGTTGAATGGTTTTTATCTAGACCTGATATTGAAGACCATCTTGAGGCATCCTGGAACCATATACCATCTACCTGTGAGATGCGCTCGACTTGGGACAGTCCAGCTTGGCAGAGTCTCGGTAGCTACACATTCACATTGGGGAATCTCACATTCTGCCTTTTTTACGACACCTTCAACGCTCTGCACAACAAGATTGCAGGCAAGAAGCTCACGATGGGTGTTATCTCACTATGCAGCATGAATATCCCCTACGATCTCAGCCGAAACCCTGGAAATAGCTGTGTGTTGACCTTCACACCTGCTGGATTTGAGCCCACCGTCGACAATATTTCAAATCTTCTTGATCCAATTATGGACGAGCTTGCGCCAGCGTTTCAGTCGCATTCTGTCAAGACAAGCAAGTACCCTCAGGGTCGCAATATCCGCTGTGCCGTGATACCTGTCATTGCAGATTCACTAGCATTGAACAAGGCACTTGGATATGGCTCCCACTCATGCACATACCACTGTTCATTTTGTCTCTGCACACTCAACGAGCTGGAGTGACTGGACCTTGCCAATTGGCAGCCTCGCACCTCAGATGCTGTAGCATCTGCTGCAGCTGCTTATGGGGCTGCCAAAACCATTGAGGCTCATCGACTTCTTCTTCGTGACAGTGGTGTCAGAAATTTGCCGCTGCATCGACTCTCATATCGAGACCACGTACGACACACTGTCTTGGGTGTAATGCACAATATCATGGAGGGTGTACTTCAGCACCATGTCCGTGTTAAGCTTGGCATGACAGTCGATAGTCCCTTCACCAGATCTTTGGATGAAGATAGACCAGTGCCAACTGTGCTAGCTAATACATCTCGGGTTGAGCGCCATGAAGTTCCAATAGACGTTGTCGAGGAGGCTGAAGCCGAACGTGAGGTGACACATCTACGACTTGAGCTACAGAATGTTGCTGGGGGGTCACATGAGCTGGGACGTTGTTTTCGTTGCACCAATCAATCTGCCCTCAGTTTGCCCAGCTCATCGGGTTCAGAGGATTCGGAATATCTCCCTGATTCTGATGCGCAGATGGACAGTACTGATTCTGATTCAGAGGATATCACCACTTCAGCCAATTGACGTGGACTGCACACGCAACCACGCCAACCTGTCACTCCAACATTTAAAAAGGGAGACATGGAGGCAATTTGATTAGCGATTCAAATGCTTGTTCATCCGACCTGGTTCGAACCGCCCCCTCACAATCTTGGCGAAAAGACTCATGGAAAGCTCAAGGCAATTGTCTGGTTCAACTTGATGGCCAAGGTTTTTCCTCTTATTCTGGTAGAGCGCTGGACTTCAAATGCTACTGCTCGAAACACCTCACTACTCGCCAACTTTCACCACTTGATATCTGCCACAAACATAGTGTGCACATTCTCTACATCAAATGCAGCAGCTGATCGATATACTGCTCACTTCACCGAGTATCGCCGTGGGCTGCAAGAACTCTGGCCAGAGTCGGCGTCAGTTCCAAATCATCACTATGCAATGCACAATGCGAGCAGCTCAAATACTGGGGACCTCTGATGCTCCTTAGCTCCCATTTGAGAGTGACATTGGACTGGCACAGAACATCAGTACTAATTTCCATCATTGTGTGTGTTGTCCCAGATTGACGAAACCTTACTGGTACGTTCATTTCAGCTGATATGGATTATACCATCCTGTCAAAGACATGCAAAGAGGCTCGAATAAGCGCCAAACTTGCGATCGACCCTATCTTCCAGTTGCGCGATGACTCTGGACAAAGTCTCTCAACCATACTTCAGAGCGACAAATCATCAACTCATTCTTTACTTGGCACGGATGCACACATCACACCAAGATCACTAGCATCTAAACCTGTCGATATCTCACGTCTAGATTATCTTGCAGTCCACACCTACTTGCTAGGCATAGGCGAAATGTACCGTGACTATGAGGAGCGCCCTCACCCTCTCAACTCGCGCGTACTACCACACATGGCTATCCCGCTCAACTACGTTGACATAAATAGCCGAAAGTTCTCTCGGCGGCGCGTCCATGAAGGAAATAGCCTTGTACTTGTTCGTCAAGCTGTGGGACAAATGGCTGCCTTTGTCGAGACTATGTGGTCTCTGACCCTTGATCAGTCTCGCATCTTCCTTCTGCTCCGTCCACTTCACTGGGCAGAAACAGCAGTCGATCCTTATGCTAGCTGCCCAGGTTTCGAGTGTCGCCTTGCATTGGATCAACTCACCGACAAATACTTTGTGGTTGAGCCTTCAAGTGTGATCAGCCATGCGGTAGCTTTACGACGCCCCGGTGGAACGTTTGGAATCAGCTCAAAAACCATAGTAGTGTGTAGTCTGAACCAGGGATGAGTAGCTGAGTAGAGTCACATAATTTGTAATCCATAGCTAGTATTCAGCAGAAGCAAGCACATAACATTGAAACCGCACAGACAGCGAGTAAAGGCAATGAAAAATCATCACAAACTACAAGCAAACCTGCGTAGTTTGAAGGTGAAAGGTGATGGAGAAGTTTGGGCACGAATCTAGCAAGGTGACAAGGCAACGAGTGAGGTATGCATGGTGAGCGCAACGAGTAGCAGGAGCAAAGGTATTTGGCAAGAGATTGAGCTTGGGAAGCCTGAGACACACTGAGAGGAGTGACCTGCAAGCAGGTGTACAATGTGGCTCGTCTGAGTGCATGTTCCACAGGCAGCGCGATTCTGGCATAAGGGAGGTCGTGTGCGAGTGGACGGCGCGATTTGTGTGAGCACATCTGCAATGATGACCTAACATCTGGTTATCAGGCCTTGATTCGATGCACTCGTGCAAATGCCGTCGCGCACTTGCCATCGGGAGATTTATAGCAGCCATTGTTGCACATATCTTCGCATGATTGTACTCTTTTTGTTGCCCTTGCATCCGCGCCTTGCCTGTTTCACTTCGCAGTTTGCAATCATACATTTGTCGCCTGCGTAACCCTCACATTTGCGTCCATGTGCCCACAGCTCGGGTCGACATTTAGTTACGCTTTTGTGTGGCATGGGTTGAAGCATCGCAAAGGCACAGTCGGATTTTGTCTATTATTTGCGCTGAAAGACCAATGCATTAGATATATTTCATTGAATTTCAATCCTACAGTATTTATTTGGACACCAGTAATTTGTGACAAGTGTACTAGAGGCAGATTCACATACATTGCAATTATGACTCCATGTCTTCTTGTAACTCTGCATCATACCCAGAAAACTCACCAGAAATGGGATCCGCACTCTCCTCGATATAGTTGGCAGAGAGGCCGTTACCACAGGCCATGATGAAGTCATTGTATGGGAGCTTTAGAGCTGGATTGCTGGGATCATATGGAACATCACCCGGGAGTGCGACCCAGTTGGCATTGAGCCGTTGGCGAGTAGTGATGGGAAGTGCATTATAAAAGTCAGGGTCAAAGAAGTCCAGAGATGTGTTGCAGGGAAGAAGCTTGCACTCCCCAGCTGGTGGATCCGCAACTTTGACACGTTGGGGTGGAGGTACGTTATCGTTCCGAGCCAGCGAGTCGAGGTGCTCAAAGTATGCTGTTGCCGCCTCTGACCGTTGCGGCATGGCACAGCGTTCACGATCACCTGTAGCTGGGTTTTTGCAAGTTTTGGAATGGGCTCGTCGTGAGCGGGCAAGACGCAGAAGACGTTCAGAATGATTGTTGTCCTCTCCTGTTTTTGTGCGACGACGGGAGAGCTGATGAATGTGGTCAGTGCATCAATACATTCTGAATGAGACGTGTTACTTACACGATACCTGTCTTGATACTTCGCAGACCGCTTTTCCTTTGCAACAAGCCTTCCAGGTTGTCGTTCATTGGACAGCATGCGACTACCTTCGACATGAAAAATGTAGTGCTTGTAGAGCTTGTTGAGATTACCTAGTCTTGAGCTCACAAACGACTTGCTAATGCGGTGTGGTTGTAATTGCCAGCAATTATTGCCTCGCGGAGGTGTCAATGAAGATGTGTTGTTGAGCAAGGTTCCAGACTGAGTCGACGGCTTCCCGAGGATCTGGAGCCCAGTGAGTGATGCCATACTTGGCGCACTTAGCCTGCATGAGTGAAAGTGATGCATGACTGAGGACGCTGACATGTGCAGCCTTCTTTCCCTCTTGCTGCATCTTCGCATACTTTCGTGTGACCTGCACAAGATCCTGGGCAATTAGGTCGCTTCCTTTACGTGCTGAATTGGCATCCTCAGCAGTATGGAAACGACGATAAAAGCTTTCCATTTCGATGACGTCTGGGAATGCCATGATGCCCTGCTTTTCTATGACACCTGATAAAGCAGCAAAGTGAGTCGTTATTGCCATCTGTAAAAGTTAGACCAATAAGGTGGTGAATTTGCGATGCTCTACCTGCGCTCCAGTAACATCTCCCATGGCTTCAAAGTCCCTTTTTTGTCATTTGATGCTTCTGAGGTCGGCATTTTGCAGGGCTAAACTGTGCATGTCGTTGCTGTGTACTGGTATGCTCTGTGTGTGTAGGGCCGGGACCAGTCTGAGGCTGAGATCCCGAGAACCGAGAACGAGTAGAGTGCGGAGCACCAGAAGCAGAACCTTGATGTGAGGATGATGTGGAGGAAGATGTGAAAGATGTTGAGGGAGGAGTATTTGACGACTGTGCTGGGTTTTGCTGCGCCATTCTGTAGTGTCATGTAAACATATGATGAGAGTAATCTGTTTGATAACTGAAGACACATACACATTCAGACGAGCCATTATCTCTTCATGTTGAAGGCGCATAGCCTCAAACTCAGCGTTGCGTGCACGATCGGCAGCCGCACGCTGCTCCAACTCGATGTTATACTCCGCCTCGCGACGAGCAAGATCCTGTTTATACATATCCTCCTGCTCCTTGCTAGCAATACTGTACTTTTGTTGAAGAGTTGCGGAATAGGCTTTTAACTTCTCCTGGTTTTCTGCATCGCGCTCGGCAATGGCAGTGTGTAGTAGTTGAGCATGGCGCTGCTTGGCCTCAGCCATCAAGGCTTGAAATGCAAGAGGAACTGGTGTTGCACCTTCATGCGACATGCCAGATGATAGTAGTAGGGCAAAAGGGTCTGATCGGTTGTTCAATTGAACCAGTGTCTTGCCCCCCCCCCCCCGCCACATCAATCTATTCATGGTAAATGAATACATGGCCAGCTTAGCTCCGACTCCTTGTTTGAACTATTGTTCTTTGGTGATTGAGTAACGGACAAGGGATAATGGAACGCACGGGATTGCTGGAGAAACTGAATCGGACCGGATGCCGGCTGCAACCACAACCGTGTAATCAAGATCCAGATCTCGGACTGTGAGGTAAACGAGGTGGTGAACGCCACGTTCACCTACATGTAGGTGCATCAGGAAACTGGAACACTGCTCACAAGCGCTTGTGAGCATTCAGAGCGGCAGAAGCGCAAAAGCGGTACCAGAAAGGTACCTTTAGCAGTAAGCGTCGAGAGCGGGCTAGGGCTGCTTTTACCGCTTGCTAGCACGATATGCCTACTCTCTTTGCTCACAATTTTATATCTTGCATATGACCCTGTCAAGAGCTATGAGCAACAGGGGCATGGCAAGTGCACAGCATTGGAAATATGGTCTAAATAATATGTATATAGCATATGACTTGCAGTGGAACACACACATATATATATAAAATCTCGATGATATTATAGAGAAATGTAGTGTATTACAGTTTGGGCTGATCTAGCGGCGGAGTGAGGGCGGCCGTGGTTGCGGAGAGAGAGGCAGGGGTTCGCAGTGCACCCAATTGGTCCGACATCCAGACGAGGCACAAAACTAAATATAAAAGTTGTGATCAGATCAACAAATGTGAGCACTTGTGAGAGCGTA
>JAGTJP010000552.1:0-14015 GCA_020744175.1 Auriculariales sp. MPI-PUGE-AT-0066
AGACTCGACTATGCTCACGTCGTGCGGTGTCCACTGAGCTTCTTCTGCTGTTCCCAGATCTTTGCATCTGACGAGTCCTTTGGTAAGGCAGACGAGATAGGGAACGGCGCAGGGTCCGGCGACTCCGTCCGCGGTGTTGTAGACGGCGCGACCATTCGAACTCTGCGGAACTCAATGACAATTGAGCCCATTTGCGCAAGCTTGACAGAGTCTAGCTTGTGAGTATCTTCTTCTGCGAAAGTATGTATTAGGATCCGACACTGGCAACGGGACCGCACTCACCACATGTCTGTACTGCCGCGAACTGTAGTACTCGCTCTTCCTCATTAGATTTCTCGCGGAGTCCACTAGCGTGATTGGTTCGCGTGCGATGAGGCGAGTACGAAAAGCAACCGTCGACCAAGATCTTGCATGAGACAGTGTGCTCACTGCTCGTTGACACGATTTTTATAGCGAAAGCCTGCACCGCATCGGGAATTCAGCAGATAGTCCAAGTAGGCATGCTGTAGATAGCGGCAACCTTTCCATCTCTCGAAGGAATCCACCCCGAAGTGGTCCTGCCTTTTGTCTCGGCAACATACACGGGCAACGACTCGCCTTCGCAGGTGACCCATGCGCTGAATCCACTCGCTCGAAGTTTTGACGTCGAGGCCATGGATTGATGCTCAGGCTAGCAGGGCGGGGCACAGGTGTAGAGTGGGCGGTCAAGCGAAAGATGGGAACGGAACAAGTGCGGTGGATCCGGCGTTACGCCCGTCATACCAACGCAATCAGCCGTGTAGTGTTGATCGAATAAGTGATCACTTCCTGATCACAACCCTGAGATTTCAGTTGTGAGTTGTGACGAGAAGGTGCAGTACGAAGGAACCAGGATGCACAGAGAGGCGAAACCCCAGGCAAATGAACGCTCGCGGCCGCTTTGGAAAAAGTCGCCAATCAATTTTTGATTGCGTAAAGACATGGATGATGGATAACTCGCCATTTGAGATGAATCCAGAGTT
The DNA here is from genome assembly GCA_020744175.1 of Auriculariales sp. MPI-PUGE-AT-0066. Lineage (NCBI taxonomy): Eukaryota > Fungi > Basidiomycota > Agaricomycetes > Auriculariales > Auriculariales sp. MPI-PUGE-AT-0066. The sequence continues at coordinate 1,002 of JAGTJP010000552.1, forward strand.
AAGGAGGATGAACGAGCTGACCAAAGCATTCATAGCTCGGTGAACTGACTGAGAATGTAGCCCTATGTTATGCAAAGTTCATCCTAAGGCTAAAGAGTTCGCGCAATCCAGGGCCCGACCGTGACCTCGCGGGGTTTAAAGTAAAGATAAGCGTCGATCGATTCACGCTTGAAGGCAGTGGAAAACTCGTATCTGGTGCTCGGGGTCTGTATTCTAACAGTCCCGCACGTTCCTAGTGATGAGAAATCTCAGGGACTAGTTGTACAAAGGTTCATGTACCTCATCTCCTCATCAGGATCTTCACGCCGCAGAGCTTCTTCTCGTATAGCTTTCCGATGAATGTGGTGGCTACATGACAGCCATCGACCTCGACCTCGACTACAAGATTCGATTACTTGTCGCTAGTCTCCACATGAATATGACATCTACCCGAGCTTCCGCACTGGTAGGACATGATGCGCAGCAGACAGTTTGACGCACAGCACCCAGACGGCTGGCAATGTACCAACTTTGTTTGTTGCACGACCGCTGTCAGACAGTCGAAGCAATTCATGCTCCGGGCCTTCTTAGCGCTTAGCGAGCTGCATTTGCAGCTGAAAGTTGCCTTCCGCTCAGTCGCATTAGAGTGGGAGATAGTAAGCAGTAAAAGGGGAGATTGGGAGATTCCGGTCACGCGCTGTCACATCCCATATGAAATACAAAACTGCGAACAATCTAGCACAATATGCAGCGCTTTTGACATTTGATCAATATTATAGTACAGAATTGCACAGAATTGCTGCGGGTCACGGTAATGGTTCGGAGTTGCGGGTGGAGACCGAATTGTCTCTTGGCCTCCTGTTTTCTGATGGCTTCAGCCAGACACTTATAGGTGCGCCGAACCCTTATCTAACTACAAAATCCCACATTCTTATCTGGAGAAGACAGAGCTCTGCCTCTTGTCATCTTCCCAGTACTGGGAGCTGTTGCCTTTTCCATCGTAATGGGTCATCTTAACGGCCTCGCACTGCAGATAAACGCGAGCGGCGCGCAGTGCCCAGCGCAGGGCCTTGGACTACGGCTATCCGTAGAACATATACAGGGCTTGATGTTATTGATAAAGCGTTGTGTACTGTGGTGGCAGTCTTTACCGAAAAGTACGTGGCTCGCAACACCGTACGCTAAATCTGACAGTTTTCCGCAGCTTGGGACCAAACGTTCTAGAGTTCACGCATTACTGGCTGTCTACAGGAGCTGGTCAGTTATACCGTATTCACTTACATCATTACTGAATTCCCCGTTTCAGTGACCTTCATCTTCCCGGCGGTCGAAGCCTCGCGACGAGGCACTTCCTTGCCAAATATTATCCTAGCACTTCCGGTGCTTGTCCTGTTGTTAGCTCAAGTGGTGACTATTGCAGTCGTGCTGCCGTTCTATTGGACAGTCTTTCTAGTCTCGGGACAACAACGTGGCTCGAAGGACTCATTCATCACTGAGTCGCATGCAGAAAGCATGATCGTGGCGACCTTGCTCGGACTAGTGCCCCCTACCATACTTATGCTATCTGTCAAGAGCCTCTAACGATAGCAATTTGGCAGCGTGAGTTTGCGCTCATCAGTCGAGTTATTTGGCTGACGACTTTGACCATCTAGTGTGCCCACTATACTTCTTCCTCATACAGCATTGGTATTTGCGGGTCGTTAGACCTCCGGGATCCAAATCGCCTTCCGGCTTCGACATCTTACAGGCGTTTTACGCTTGCCTCTTTGTCCTCGCAGCCCGCGTCCACTTTAAAGTGATCACAAAATACCTGGCCAACCCCGCCGCTGCTCTCGCCTTTTTCAAGCCACCCGTCCAGCCGAACTTGACAGCCAGCATGAGTACGCAAACTCTCAACTTCCTGCAGTGGGACTCGATCTTCGCCCAAGCGTCTTGCATCCTGGCGTCCTTCTGGTTCGCCGACTCACCGAAGACCTTGTTAACCATGGTCGGTTGGTACATCATCGCGGTGCCGCTTGTTGGCCGTTCGCCGGCTTTATTGCAGTCTTGGTCTGGCGAGAGCTCAAACTCAACGGACACACTTCAGCACCAAGTACGTTGCGTCCTATGACAAATGTCCTTCCAAAGAAGAAGATAGATTAGTTCGGATTGTTTTATACGCTGCCTCTAAATGTAATTAACGGAGCTGGACGGTCGGAATGTATTTCTCGCGCGAGACGCGCTTTCGGGAGCCGCCGGATGTGTGACACCACTTGGCATACTATCACTACAGGACTGTGCATGATGGCACCGTCTAGCGCATTGTTGGTGCGCGTCCCGGCCATACCTGAAGAACGCTCTGAATGCGGACGCGCAGACAGAGTGGTGCCCCTGTTCATCTTCCCCGCGCTTGCCATGGGTGGCGCAGCCCTACTCGCGACCCACGCCTTAGAACGATCGTTCAAACTCATGTTCGACCTTCAGTGCCCCAAACAAGGCATTGGTCTAACCCAGCTGCGGATTCGATATACCGGCTACGAACCTCTGGATGAAGGCATCTGCTGGACTGTCGCGTTTTTTCATGCACTGTACGTCTCGTTTGCCTGCTTATTCGTTGACTGACATCTTGATAGCATGAAACCTGATGTCGTCGAGTTCATGTATTATGTGTGTGCTGCCGCCCCAAGTAAGCGTCTTATCAACTTGAATGTCACGCTCTGACCATTGCGCAGTCATCTGGATATTTCCAAGCGTCGAGGCAGCACGGCAGGGCACTGGCTGGCTGAACTTCCCCGTCGCTTTCCCGGGAGTCACACTACTCATCAGTCAGTCATCACTATCGGGCCACGATGCCCCTGTACTGGACATTCTTTCTTGCCGGTGGACATCAACACTTGAAGCAGACAACCGCGGTCATCTCTCAGGCGCACGCGGAAAGTGTGTTTGTCGGTACGCAAGTTGGGCTTCTTGCTCCAACAGTTGCCATGCTTGTCTACAACAGCCCCAAAGTTACGGCCTTTTGGCAACGTGAGTGCTGTCGGCGCTTGAAGCTCATTGGACGAGCTCTGACCACCACACAGCGGCTCCAGCTTTCTCCGCCGTTTTACAGCAGCTTTATCTTCTTTTCCGGCGGCCATCTCAGAACGGCCAATCCGGATACGTCACCATCAGGACGTTTTACCTAGGACTTTTTTGCTTTCTGCGACAGTCTACGGGACAATACTAATCAAGCGGTTCCCGGATGTGAACGGCATCTTATCGTTCTTTCTTCCACCGCTCAGGCCAAGCGGAAAGGTTAAAATGAGCGTCCAGACACTCAACTTCCTCCAGCTAGACGTCTTGCTCGCGCAGACCTCATGCATCTTTGCGTCGTTCTGGTTCGCCGATTCCTCTGCTGAGGTGCTTGGCATGCTAGCGTGGCATCTCTTCGCCGTCCCGCTAGCGGGGCCGTCTGCCAGCTTCATTGGTGTGCTCATTTGGCGCGAGGACAAGCTCAATGGGAGCCGTGGCGCGTTCGGAGTGCAGAACAAGCTTAGAAAGCAAAAGAAGAGCAAACAAGAGTAGAAATCTGCGCCCGTTGCGGTCTCAATCAGTGTATTACTATCTACAGGGAGCTTCTCATACAGCAAATTTGATACAGTCCGTGGCCGGTTCCTCGGGAATGGATGAACGTTCGTTCACCTGCGTGACGCGCCGGGGAGATCCGCTGCACAGCTCATCTTCTGGTCTTTGATCGTACTCACACCATGGCAGCATACTCAACGCTTTCCACCTTTGCGGGTCTGTCATGTAGCCTGGTCCGTCCTCGCGTGCCGCTCAAGGCTTTCACACAGACAGATACCTGCCATTGCTCGTATTTCCAGCGCTCTCGGCAGGCGCATTCTCCATGATGGCACCGCACATGATGGGCGAGTCTTTCCAGAATAAAGTCAACGTGCAATGTCCCTTGGACGGCCTGGGTGGCACGTCATATCGCGTCCCGTACACCGGTGTATTTGGACTTGACAAATTCCTGTGTGATTTGGTCGCGTTCTTCCATGCAGCGTGAGTGTAATTTCATCCCTCAAGTGTTATAACCAACTGATTTTATGTCTCAGCATGCAACCTGAGGTGTCAGCCTTCATGAACTACACAGTTGTTGCTGGTGGAAGTACGCCCAGTTCTTAAGTTTACAGCCACAGTACTTATTCCCTCCTCAGTGATGTTCTTGCTGCCCTTTATCGAGGGCTCGCGGAGGGGCGCCGGTTGGCGCAATGTCCTTGTTGCTTTCCCAGTCGTAACAACTCTCCTTTTCCAACTAGCCACAGTCGGAGGCAGCATGCCAATCTGGTGGACCTTCTTCCTCGGAGGAGCACACCACCGCATGACGGGTAGTGACGCCTTCATCTCCCGTGCGCGTGCAGAGGCTATCGTTTTCGCGTTCATTGTTGGGATTATCGTGCCAACTGCGGCCATGCTCGCATATGACAACCCTCTCACAATCGTGCTTTGGCAGCGTGAGTTTCTCTAAACCTTCCTAGCGATACTCGTTCACTTTGCCTTAGCATGTCCGCTGTACTTTTACATTGTTCAGCAGTTCTACGGCAGCTTTAGGCGACAGGCCTCACCATCTTCGCACGTCCAGTCCGGCTTCGCATCATGCAAGCGTTCTATATCTTCCTCTTCATTGCTGCGGCAGTACCCCACGTTCAGCTCCTCCGCAGGCTCTACCCAGACGAAGGCGCAATTGTGTCGTTCTTCCTCGCTCCATCGGTGCCCAACCCGGACGCGTCAATGGCCACGCAAGCGCTGAACGTGCTACAATGGGATGTCCTCGGGTTTTGCGTGTCCTGTCTCCTGGCGGCTTTCTGGTTCGCCGACAGCCTGGACGAGATGCAGGCGCTCTCCGGGTACTACATGATCGCTCTGCCGCTGCTCGGTCCCTTCGCGAGCTTCATTGGCACCCTCCTCTGGCGCGAGTGGAAACTGAATGGGAAGCCTAACGGGTTTGGCGTGTTGCCCGAGAAGCAAAAGAAGATGAAAAAGGATTAAACGGATATGTTGTAGGGTACACGTATCACATGGATTACATTGCAATGAGCAATGTATGCCTGTCTGATGTTTCTGCGTCGCCCTGGATTTCCAACCATGCGATATATACTATCTTGTGGCCTATTAAGGTTGTCCAAATGACGAACAGGTATATCCGAGTTGCCCATGAGTCTCGGCGTCAAAATTATCAGTCAATGTAATTTATCAGCAACAGAGGCAGCAGCAAGCTGCAATTACTGAGCCCGGCGAGAGGCCTAGCTTGCCGTAGGCCTCGTACTTTTCAGTCAAGCGGAAGGTGCGACTCCGCATTGCGCAGCAGAACTGTCGCGCGCAAACGTTTGCACGGCCTCAGGTCCGACATGATTCTCGTGAGGCTTCTCCCGAAGTTTGCTGCAGCTCTCCCCTCCTCAGGCTCTCTAATGGCGCGCCTAACGGTGCTAACGCTGGCTCTGGTTGCAGCAACGATACTTGCGCGAGCAGACGCGGACGTTCTGGTGCGTCTCACTGGCGCACTATCGGCGTCGCATTTGCACTACCCCTGAGCCGACCACGTCTTCCCCTATTTCGTGTAGTCCTCCAGACCCGTGCAAGGATGGAACTCGTGGAACCGTTTTGGATGTGACATTTCTGAGGATACGGTGTGTTGTTCTACTGTCTTGTTGCCCAAACAAGTACTGCAATTGACGGTCGCATGTAGATCCTTGACGCCGCGCGTGCAGTCGTCTCCTCTGGCCTTAGCAAGTTCGGGTACGAATGTCAGAGCCGTTCCATTGTACAGAGCCTTCAAATTTGTTATGACTAATTGCGCGGTGTAGATGTCATGATGGACGATTGTACGTCGAGCAGTCGCGCACCCCGCGTGTCGAGCCGAAACTTGCACGCAGGTTGGCACGCCGACTCGCGAGATCCCGACACGGGTGCACCTCGTGCACACCCTCAGAGATTCTCGAAGGGCATCAAGTACATTGCCGATGAAGTTCACGCGTTGGGATTGAAGGTGGCGCGGTCGTCCTCCTGTCCTAACGCACTGTCTGACATGTCTCCACGTATGGCAGCTTGGAATCTACTCGAGCGCTGGAACGTGGGTGCAAAATCTAGCAATAGTATTCTTCTGGGGCTCATAACATCCTTCTGGGGCTTAGGAAAACGTGTGTTGGCAAGTTCGGGTCCTTGGGGTACGAAGAAATCGACGCGCGCACATACGCCGAATGGGACGCCGACTACCTCAGTATGACATTTTAGGAGTGACTCTCCGGCAATGACTAAGATCGTTCATACTCAGAGTACGACAACTGCTACAGCGGGGACCAGTATGGCACGCCACAAATATCGTTTGAGCGGTTTGTTGGTCCATGGACGGCGCCCCAACCAACTGAACTCTTATACAGCTATGAGGTCATGTCAAAGGCTATGAGAGCGACAGGAAGACCAATGATTTACGCAATCTGTAATTGGGGACAGGTGTGTGATGAGCTGACGGTGGCATGCTCGTTGAACACGAAAGCACAGGACCGGCCATGGGAGTGGGGAGCTGTGAGCTGTTCCTGAGCTCCGCATGCGAACAGTATCTCATTTGTGACAGAGGATAGCACAATCTTGGCGGATATCTGGGATATTTGGGATGTAGGTGACTGGCCTTCTGTCTTCGCGCTACCTCTCACTCGTCTTTTCGCTCAATTTCAGAGTTTTGACCATGATGGCGAATGTCGGTGCGAAAGCATGCTCGACTGCCCATGGCCCGGGAAATGTGAGCTCCTAATTCTTGTAGACTAAGGATAGAAGCTGAACAATCCATCGCTCGTTAGTCTGCTCCGTCTCCAAAATCATCGAGTACGCGGTCCCACTCTCCGAATACGCAGGCCCTGGGCACTGGAATGATCTTGACATGCTGGAGGCGAGCACCCTGCTTCTGATAGTAACACCAAGAGACCATGAGGCTCAGTGCTGTCACAGGTTGGGAATGGCGGGATGCGGTACGACGAATCCATCACGCACTTCTCGATGTGGGTACTCCTCAAGAGCCCCTTGATCCTCGGACACGACTTGACAAAAATGGTGAACCACTTTTGTATCGATCATAGAGCCAAAATACTGAAATTCCCGCCACACAGTCTGACGAGACCTTCGAAATTGTCACAAACGGTGCGCTTATCGCGATTCACCAGGACACTCTTGGCCGTCCCGCAAGGAGAATATGGAAGCGCGCCGTCGAATATTCTGGGTCAGTACAGCTATGGGCGGCCCCTCTTGCTTCTGGGTGCGTCAGCAGTCGCGAACCAACGACGCCTCGCATTGACTTACCATAGAGAGACCGTCATTGCTGTCGTCAACTTATCACCACTTAATCTCACGGTACCGATTTTGCTTGGGGATGCCCTGGAGTTGGTTCGTTTTTCCTGTCTATCCTATCTTCTGGTCGACATCTCAAGTTTCCTTATCAGACAACCGACCGAAGTCTGACGTACGCTTACTTTGACCTTTGGCAACGGGACGATGCAAATTCATGGGGAAAGAAAATGGGAACGTGGTCTACCTTAGAGAGCCGCGATATCAACGTCAAAACACACGCAACGCGAGTTTTCCGTCTTACTCCAGTTTAGAGCAGTGACTTGGACATGGAACACTATTCCACACTGGGACTGCGGACAATGGACATGGTTGGGCACTCATGAATGTCGTAGGAATAGACGCACAATAGAGGAGTTGAGTCAATTGACCGCACGGGACCAAACGCGATTCACGCGGAGTGCGCCGGTCGCAACCGTTGCTCTGCCTCTGCAGTTCCTGCTACTTTTCGTCATCGGCGCAGAACCGCACGCGACAGCTGCCCGCACCTTTGCCAACATCTTTATTTCCAGATCGGAGCCCTAAATCTGCAGCTGCGATTTTTTGAATTCGCTCATCAGACACGCTGCGCTGCACGATTCCAAGATGTCACTTGAAGAAGAAGCTGCAACACTCCGCACAGAAAATACCGAGCGCCTTTCCAAGGTGGGCGTTGGCGCATCGTGTATGACTTTGATCTACTTAGCACTTACACGGTTCTCCTACTGGCCGTTGTAGGCATCCTCCGAAGTGTTGCTCACCGCGCACCGCACCCTCGCCAAAAACCATGGAGTAGTCACCTCAGGCCCACGAGCGCAGGCAACTCTCATCAATGCGGTCAGCGGAAGGTTGCGGGCCATGCTGGCCGAGTCCGGCGTTCTGAGCGCTATGAGCAAAGGCGGAGACGGCGGAGGGATGCGCCTGCCAAATGGCTTTGCAAATGTGCGCGAGACCTATCTTCACTTGGTTCAGAATCTGATCAATACTTCTTGCTCCTGTATTTTGCCCATTTTCGTATTCTTTGCCTCCCTCGTGTTTCTGACGTCGTCATCTATGCTCGCACAATTGGGACCACGCCCTGACACTACACGCTCGCCTTCAACTCGCATCTTGTTTTCCCATCAGGACCCTGAATCATGGCTTCGCAGCAACGCGTCCGAATGGCGCATCTGTGGCTGGCCTAGCAATCTACCAGGAGCCCGCATCTCCGCCTGGCCGTCCGCTCAGATGTACGCAGTTCTCGCGCTCCTCCTCGAAGGTCGCATATTCCTCGTCTGCACGGCCCCATCCTCCAGCACTGGTGCGACTCGTGTCACGGCGCCACAGCACATCGAGCCACCCAAGGCACGACCGCGCAAGTCTGTCGCAGCGGATGGTCGCAACGTGACCGGACCCGCACTGCCAGAGAGCGATGTCGGAGAGGAAGGCGACGAGCTCGAGGTGATGAGTCTTCTCGACGCGCCAGAGCTGGATGAACCTTTCGATGCACCGAGTCCGTCTGGCCTTGCCGAGCAGGTATCGGCTCCACCGGACAGCGACGCCGAATCTGTGCAATCAGCCCGCAAAGGCAAAGGCAAGGCAAAGCCAAAGACTGCCAGGGAGCGCATGCAGGCGCGAAAACCGCCGCCACTAGCCAAGCCGCGTGTTTCGCTCATGATGGATGGGGACTCGAGCGAGGCGCAGATGACGGAAAACACCTCAGGCGCGCACGATACCACGGACGAGGACTCGAGTGACGAAGATGACAGTGACCACGGGTCCGAGCAGTATACACAGGAGCCTGGCTCGATATCCGCAAAGAAGCCAGCAGTATCAGCGAAGCCTATCCAGTCAGAACCTGGCACGAGTGGCAAGGCGAGCGGAAAGGGCAGGAAGCGAATGAGGGACACTGCCACAGACGATGCTACAGAACCGGCTGTGAAGAAGCGCAAACGCTCGCGGAACAGCTTCGAAGCCTCGTACAAGGTTGCTCTTAACAAGGAAAAAGCGGAGGAGAAGGCGAAGGCAAAGGAGAAAAAACAGCTCGAACGTCAAAAGGCGCGCGAGGAGCGTGCTGCTCAGAAAGAGCGCGAGAAAAGGGAGAAAACGCGAGCTTCGAGCGATCAAGGAGGCTGCGAAAGAAGCCGAGCTGCTTGCTCAGGATGTCCGCGGACGGCGGCATGTAGTCGAGGTTGCTCAGCAGTTCGGTTTCCCTCCGATGCTGACATTTATCCTCCAGGAGAGTACTGTTATGGGTCACAAGCGTCGCCAGAGTACCCGTTCGGATCTTGGACTGGACATCCGCGAAACCAAGCGTACTAAAGCTGACCACTGAGTTCACCCGTACACTCGATCTGCGCATGCTATCTCAACATCTATCGCCATCTTGGTTCTCATTTTGAGCATCTCGCCGTATCGCATTCTGTTGTCTCATCTGTGTGTATTTACCATCTGACCTCTCGGAGTTCCCAGGTAAACAATATTGATATCACTGTTAGCTAGATGTGCTGCGCTGAACGATGATACATCAAAGAATTCCAGAAGCTGTCCTTCGCACACGGACTGTGGAGCCCGACATGGCGTTTCTTCGCAGCCGTACCGGCAGATTTGGCTTTCTCGGGTCTGCACACTACCGGCGCATGCGTCTCTAGCTGATCTTGTCGCGGCCCAACTGGCAGCAGCGAAAGCGTGTGAGAGAAAGCCTATACTTGTACTGCAGACCCTCGCCGGGGTTCGACTCGCCGGTCATGAGCGCGACATAGTCAGTGTTTGGGCAAAATCGGTGAGGGGAGCCATCTCAGCAGCAATGGCCCGCCACATGGCGCGATGTGTCGCGGCGGTTGTAAGCATCGACGACGGTGTGGTTGTCGCGCAGCTCGGCCTGGACGCTCTGCCAGAGCATGCCTACAACGACACCCCTCATCCGTGCACAATTTGCGGAGGTCGGTAAGCTCGTTGTCCCTAGTGAGAGTTCCGGTGGGCTCTCATGCAGGACGTAATCGGCCTTGTAGCGGAGGAGCAAAGCTACCGATGTCGAGCTTCCGATCGCAAAAGTTAGTGTGCATTTGAGGATCGGCAGGCCGGAGGTCATGTACGAGGGATGAAAGCGGCTTAGCAACGCTTTCGGAAGCAAACTGTTGGTGTAACGCCCCCGTACGATGCCAACGGCGAGTCGAAGGGTAATGTGAGCGTAGGACGGCGAGTTGCAAGTGTGTTTGTGAAGAGAAGCGCAATTTTCAGGGCTAGCGCGGAGTTTCGCCGTTGTTGACGTTGACGGGTTTCGAGCGTCGGTGATAGTCGCTGCTTAGAATTTGGGCAATGCTACCATGTCACGGCCCAACTGGCAGCAGCGAAAGCGTGTGAAAGAAAGAAGCCAATACTTGTATTCAAAATAAAACGAACCTGGCAGCAGCGAAAGCATGTGAGAGAAAGAAGCGAGTCTCACAGCTTTCGGGACTGCAATGGATACAATGTGCTGATTAAGCAGCGGAGACAATGAGACGCGATTTACAGAAATAGCAACAGATCTCACTCTCAGGAGGTACCTCACGACAGCCCCTTACAACAACGATTCTCGCGATCACCCCGAGCAGCCGCCCGCGACAAACGCGGGCTCCGGACATCGCCTCGGGCAAAGCCCCTCAAAACCTCTTGATCGTCGGCTCGCAGGATCGCTTGATCTGCTACTCCCACTTCTCTTACTTCTTCAATTTCTATCCGCACACTTCCCAGGTGCTCCTTCTTTCCTTCCACGAGACCGCCCATGCAGTCTCTACGACTGGCAGTGATAAATATCGTGTTGCAGCTTCTTGCCCCTTTCGTACTCGCTGATTCTACCTGGACATTCACGCTGCCAGAACGTCGCCCGCCATCCGCTACACGCCATTAGGTGCTGGAGCAGATGCTAGACGTGATCCGAGCAAGAGCTGGGTCATTGGCACAGACAAGCTCGGACTGGGACTGCAGATACCACGTCGGAACAACGGCCAATGGCCAAACATATTACACGACTTCAGTGAGCGGCGCATCGTTTACGCTGCGTTTTATGTATGTGTGTTCACTTGACCAAGACTCGAGTAATAATCTGTGCACAGGCACAGGCATCGCCTTGTTTGCACGTCGAACGCCACTTACACGGTGTGTCGATGGACAATGAACCGGTTTCATTTCGTGAAGCACGCGGGACACACTTCTGCAACAGGATGAATTGCAGCTGCGCGACCACTTTTTGACATTCACGGTCGGGAACGATGCCTCGGCTAGCAAAATGGTGCAGTTCGAGTATGCAGTTGTCTCAACGAGCAGGTACGCCGCTGGATTTCTGCAGATCGTTCTTGAAACATGTTGACTTGAAACTGGTCTTCTACAGCCCTAGCGCTCTTGAAAGCACGACGCTCGCGATTGATGCGTCGGAGGTGGCGCTCAACGGCGCATGGACTCCAAAGAGCATCCCTGAAGTGCCCAAATACGTGTCCACCACCGAGTACATGGCGGGCATCACCCTAACAGTGTCAAACGCCCGTGCAATTGCCGTACATGCCTTCCTTACTTATGGCTCTACCTTTACGGTGTCGAACTCGACGGCGAGCAAGTGTTTCCGCCTTCACTTTCCACCACCCCGGGAAACCAAACAAACTTCGACGGAACCTCATTCTGGCTCGTGCCAGACACTGTGCTGTACTTCAAAGACGATTTGGACACGAGCAAGCAGCATACGCTACGCTTGACGAACCTAGGAGATCGTCCGGATTGGTATGCATTCAGAGTGACCTCGTTTGAAGTTTGGCATGTAGCTGGAGCGACAACGGGCAGTTCAAAGTGAGTTTCTCGATTTGAAAGCCGTTATGATAGCTGACCGCAAATCTCAGCACCACCAGTCAGTCGCGGGACCCTGCACCTCAAGACGTTTCAACCGTCAAGTCGTCTGGCCTGTCCAGCGGTACAATCGCTGGTATCGTCATATCGATCATTCTTGGTCTTATTCTCGCCACCCTTGCTATCCTCTATCTCATCCGCCGTCGACGCAATACCCAACAGGTGCCTCACTTTGACGTGGACGAAGCGCGCCGTACACAGTATCCTACGCTCCTTCGTCGACCCAGCCTGACTGGTCGAGCGGCTACGGTCCGGGTCTGCAGAGTCCTGAGGGCGTTGGTGCTAGTCCGGGCGGTTGCTCGCTGCTGGGCCGGCTGCGATGCACGACCGGAAGCACAGGCACGTCGTCGTGCCCAGGACAGAGAGCGTGGTCAGCGGAGCGCGGCGCTCGACGACGCAAGTGGGAGCTCATCGCCGCCGCTGACCCGACGAGCGATACAACTACCAGCCCAGTCCCTGCCGGTCCTTCCGGAAATAGCTTCGATCCGCCTCCTTCATACCAGATTCAGACACATTCATGATCCTCTCCGACCGTCATTTGACCCCCATCATTGTCTCATCTATAAACTTTTTATGTAGCACTTGGCATTATGTGTTAATGTGCTGAGTCAGCTTGACACTATCAGGACATGCCGATGCCGCGATACGCGCACATGTACGCGTCAGTCGGAGAAAATCCAGATGACAGGTCTTTGCGCAGCACATAAAATAACTGGTTTCTTTGAAAACCCGAGAGCATTCCTCACCTTTTGACCTCGATGGCATCTCCGTTCAACGCAACGACAACTGCCGATGAGGTCGTCACGAAATTCGTAGATCAAGTCAAGGGCAACTACTGTGAGTTAT
>JAGTJP010000553.1:0-14009 GCA_020744175.1 Auriculariales sp. MPI-PUGE-AT-0066
AAAGGAAAGCTGTTGGTTGGCAGAGTTCATTAGAGGCAAACAACACACCTGCGGCATTGAATTCTTCCTCTTGTGCTTCGAGGTCGCCCAGCTCAGGTTGAAAATTCTACATATGTTGAGTAAAGTTAAGAAGTAAAAGTGAGGTTGGGCTCACGGAGTCAACATCCGACCGAGAAGTAATGGACGACGGTGGTGATGCCTGCCTTTGACGAGAGGAACCTCCACCCCCTCCGCGTGCATGCCCACGTCCACTACTGCGAGATGTACCCCTGGCACGTGCAGGTAGAATTCCGCGGGTGCTGGGCTGGCCCTTTGCAGTCGGCAGGCTTGGAACTGTGGCTTGTACGGCATTTCTGCTACCACCTATAGCACGGGTGCTGCGGCGGTGTGTGTCCGTTACTGGTTGAGGGGCCGTGTCGGGACCCGGTGCTGATGCTTTAGGCTTGCGAGGAGCCATGCGGAAAAATTTTGAGACGACAAGTTCCGAATCGGCTTGAAGCGGACTCGCCTCTCTTCCTCTTGTCACACTCTCAGTCTCACGTACACCTATGTCCTCTTCCGCCGCTATTTCCACCTTTTAATATCTGTTCATTTGCATTGTTTCTGTGCCTTTCTTCAGTCCCACTATGCGTCTTTCCGATTGCTGTGGCCTGTGTTTGCGTCCCGCCTGACGATATCGGTGACGACCATTTACCATCCTTATCCCAATACAGTCATCTGTTTGTTGCCTGCGTCCTCTCGTACACTCTTGATCTTCATGCTCTCATTTGGTATCGGCATTTACACCTTTGTCTGCACCTTGCCATGGCCCGCCACTCGAGCAAGTGTACAATGATGAACAGCAGATAGGCAGTCATCCATACCTAAGTGCGTCTAGTCTCATCTGTGCTCTAACAGTCAGTGCTGACACACTCCACACAGGGCCGCTATCGCGTGCAAGGTGGCTGCAAGCTTCGCAGTCATTCCGTCGCATCCATTTTGCTTGCTTGTCTTCTTCCATTTTGCTTGCACCCATCCCCTCGCCACGTTGTCCTTGCATCCCACCCGCAACCGAATCCACGACTTTCCGTCGAATTTTGCACGGTTTTGCCGGTCGCGATGGGCACATGTACCAGTGCGCAAAGTGCATCTGGTGCGTAGACTGTGTATTTTCGCCGTCGTGCTGCCGCTCTCGTCGTCGTGCGGCTACCTTGCAGTTGTGCTGCTGCTGCCCTCTTCTTCGCGCTACTACCCTCGCCATCGCGCTAGTACCCTCATCGTCGTGCTGCTGACCTCGCAGTTGTGCTGCTGCCACCCTGGCAGTCGCGCTGCTCTGCCCTCATCTTCGCGCTGCTGCCCCGCCGTCGTGCTAGTACCCTTCTCATTGTGCTGCCGCCCTCATCTTTGCGCTGCTGCCTCATCGTCGCATAGTACCCCTCGTTGTTGTGCTACTAACCTCGTCGTCGTGCTGCTGCCCTCGCCGTCGCGCTAGTATCTTTTCGCTGTGCTGCCGTCCTCTTCTTCGCGCTGCCACCTTCTCATTGCGCTGCTGCCCTCACCATCGCGCTAGTACCCTCGTCGTCGTGCTGCCCCCTCATCTTCGCACTGCTGCCCTCGCCGTCGCGCTAGTACCTCGTCGTTGTGCTACTACCCTCGTCGTCGTGCTGCTGCCCTCGCCGTCGCGCTAGTATCCTTCTCGCTTTGCTGCCCCCTTCTTCGCGCTACTACCCTCGCCGTCGCGCTAGTACCTCATCGTCGTGCTGCTGACCTCGCAGTTGTGCTGCTGCCACCCTGGCAGTCGCGCTGCTGCTGCCCTCATCTTCGCGCTGCTGCCCTCGCAGTTGCGCTGCTGCCCTCGCCGTCGCGCTAGTATCCTTCTCATTGTGCTGCCGCCCTCATCTTTGCGCTGCTGCCCTCATCGTCGCGCTAGTACCCTCGTTGTTTGCTACTACCCTCGTGTCGTGCTGCTGCCTCGCCGTCGCGCTAGTCCTTCTCGCTTTGCTGCCGCCCTCATCTTCGCACTGCTGCCCTCGCCGTCGCGCTAGTACCCTCGTCGTTGTGCTACTACCCTCGTCGTCGTGCTGCTGCCCTCGCCGTTGCGCTATATCCTTCTCGCTTTGCTGCCGCCCTCTTCTTCGCGCTGCTGCCCTCGCCGTCGCGCTAGTACCTCGTCGTCATGCTGCTGACCTCGCAGTTGTGCTGCTGCTGCCCTCGTTGTTCTGCTGCCTGATTGTTCACACCATCGTGCCATTGTCCTGTTCATCGCTCATTTATCATCTCCGACATAAATACAGTATGTGTTTGCCCATATGTGTGTGTAATGCTAATAGATGGTCTGATAGGTATGTGCGGAATGGAAAGAATTGATGTAGAAGTCGTTGCACTGGTCAATGCATGTGTCGTTGGTGACTTTCAGTTTCGCCGCCTCCAGACCAAATCGTGGTGTGAGTGGAGCTGGTTGCACGATGTTCTCTAGAGGGACAATGTATGGGTCGGGCTTTTGATCTGCATCGAGCACTCGGGAAGCCGTGAAGAAGAGTGTGTCACTGTCTGCCTTGTCTGAGGTCTCGAAGCGACGCAGTAAGGCAAAGTATTGCCGTTCATTGATGCTGCTCTGACCTGCCTTCACAGCCTGATGATGAGATGAGGGGCTGAAGATAAGGCAGAGTTGGGCAACCGACAAACCTGTGAGATGAGTATCAGTATGAATGGCACACAACGGTGGTCTGAGGATTCACTCACCCCGAAGGCCATCCTGAACCTCCTCACTTGCTGGGTTCTCATCCACAAATACAGAGTAGAAACGAGGCAGGTAATCCTTCAATCTATGGCCTTGACCAGGTCTTGCAAGTATCCGCTCTCGACGTGGCCGTTCATCTCCAGGGAGCGCAGGCAGCTCAACCATGGAGTGAAACCAAACATCAAGTCTTTTCCAGTCCCGAGGCAGCTTCGCTGTGTCCAGGTGTGCACAAATGGCTGGCTCCAGCTCTGGGGCCTCAAAGAGGTCTGCAACATCCTGAACTCTCTGATTGTGTAAACCAGGGGCTTTGTTGAGCCGGTGCGGTGAATGACTCTTATTCTCCTGGCTGTCCTGAGCGTCGAGGTCTTCAGTCTCCTCAAAGTCTGCAGTCTCTGCACCCCCGCTGTACTTGTCAATATCAAGACTGTCCTCATCATCGGAGGTTGGATCCATGTCATTGGGAGTGAGAGGTGGCTGCGATGTATCTCGTTTGTCGAGCCAATTCAAGTAGGCATCAAACTGTAGTACTCGTTCTTGTCGGTTCAACCAGCGCACCATTTGGGGAGCAACATCCCGCCGATTTGTGGCAGCATAAGCATCTTTGACAATGTCGATATGATACCGTTCGGTGACCTGTGCACTGAAATTACGGGATGCACCACAGTCACGGATGTTGTCTGGGATATGATGCCGTGCATGGAGCTTTGGAATTCTGAAGTGATTCATCATGCCATTCTTCCCCTTTCGTCCACCCAATTTGGGATGGATGAAGATAGACTTATTCTCGTGATAAATGCTGTTGTAGATGTTGAGGAAATCAAGATCCTGTTCCGAGATCTGCTCCCAGTCTGTGGTATAGATGAAGTCCAGTTCGGCTCGAAGAGCTTGCAGTGCCCGACGTGGAATGCTGCCAGCAGCGACTGCAAGAGCGTAGCGTTCAACATTTCGTGCATCCTTGATACTCCACTGCGACATCTTGGAGATACCCTCATCAAAGCAGCGATAGCCCTGTGTGCGGGGGAGGCATTTGAAGCGTGTGTCAATTTCTTGGGAGCCTACCATGTTGACAACCCATGACCAGGTGTGATCTTTGAATGCCTTGTGGAGTGAATGGAGAGGATCTGTGCAGAGGATGCGGCAGATGTCAGTTTCAGTGAATTCCTCCCACCAGGGGTGTTCTACGCCAGAGAGTCCAGCCTGAAATTATTATGAAGTTCCATAAGCATAAGCATAGACAGATGATGGGAGAGAAAGAGGCATACATCTGCACATTTACTGATAAATGTACGTGAAGTTGCAGTTGGATTGGCTGCACGGACAGCTCGAATTCGTGCAAGTATTGTTGCAGCTGTAATGTATGAACATTAAGTGACAGTCACCGGAGTGAAATATAGAACGAACATGTCAATGGTTCACATGCCTCTGGATCCCCAAACTGTTGTTGAACTGCTTCACACGAGAAACAGCAATTGTGCGCAAGACAAGCTGTAAGGTGGTGCTCCTCTCGATCAGCAATATTGATGATCGGATGGATCAGCTCTTTCCGCAGCTGTCCATAGCAGTCGACCATTGGTACTGGAGTCTTGGAAGCAAGCTGAGTTTTCTGAAAGATGATCTTCATGCAATGGTGAAATAGGCGTGCTTGTAGCCGGCCAGGAAGAGTGCCCCTTCGCTCCTGCTTAGTGAACTCCGTATGTGTGAACTTGCAAACTGGAATATATCCAACAAGGATGAATGCGTGCTGGGATGGCTGATTTCGAATGGCGGCATGAATGTGGCCACTTGAAATATAAACCGGATGCATTTTACCATCACCAGAGAAGTTGGTGACATGTGTGGCATCAGAGCCAATGATCAGTGGTAGAATGGTAACCCCAGGTGGTGCCTAATTGTGATGTATCCAATGAGAAATGTTGTAAGTTATTAGTGGACAAGACCTACCTTTCTCTGATGCTCTGCCCACAGGTTTCCAGTGTGTATCTCACTGTATAAGCGGTTTGTCATGTCCGGGTCGGTATAAGCTTTGATTGGTACGTAAGACACATGTCCTTGGAATGCCGGATTGCCTTCTAGCCACTGGAGACACTCCACAGGCTCACGCCAATAAAGAGTGAGGTCTTCATCAGGAGCTTCTTGGAAATTGAGCTTATGTTCTTTCCATTCGGGCCCACCCGGGAGTGAGTCAACACGTTGGAGAAGCTCGTATGCACTTGTGAACGAGGGACACCGCTGTGGGTCCTGTGTCTTTGCATTCACCTCAGCATCAACTCAAGCGGCAGGGTAAACACTCAAAATTAGCACATACCCAATCAAGCTTGATGAACTCATCCATCTTGCCGACACTGAGGCCAGAAGTCATGAGCCACCGACCGAGCGTCCAGTCTTTCCGATCCCCCCAAGGGAAGGCAGACTCCTCTGGTGGAATCCCCTCATAAATGCGCTGCTGTTCCACATAGTGAAAGAAGGGAGTTCCTTCACCATGAACGAGAGCTTCCTCCTGCTCTTGAGTGAGGATACCACGAGAATACTCTGGGAGCACTGTTGTGCGCTCATAGCGTGATCGCTTCACAGGTGGCGGCACTTCATTGCTCTGGTAGGAGTGCCAAGAGGTCTCCTCATTATCGGAGGCTCCAATAATATCATCAAAGTATGGACCGTTATCGGCAAGCCAGCCACCATTATCCTCGTCCTCATCATTGGGACCCTCCACCGATGGAGCGGCCTGTGTGGCAGGATCCACCTCGGTATTGGCCTGCACATTGTTAAGCTTCCAGCTGTTCATATCACAAAGGTATCGGTCTGCAGCACCCACCGCTGCTGAAGCTTCCTTGCAGGATTGTCTAGCACCATGGCCCGTGCGGCCAGCTGCACCTTGCGCACGCCGCTTCTGCATGTTATAGTTTGCTATGCCACAAGCTTGATTGCGTCTGAGGTGACTAGTGAGGAGCTCAAAGCGCTTGGAGCAGTACGGGCATGTAGGCATGTCGGATGGTGGAGAGTGGGAAGAGGGGCAGCAGCGGCAACAACGATGTATTGGCAAGGACTATGTACATATGCGGTGTATGCAAGTCATACATGTGGTCAGGGGCTGAGCACAGCCCTCCTGCTGCTGCTGGCCATTGAGGCGCAGCAGCAGTGAGAAGCACGATGGTGGTGCCGCCGTGCGTGAAGCATACCGCCTTCCGACATCTGCTGATCAGTTAGGCCAGCAGTAATGTGTGCATATTACGACTGCGCGAGTGCATGGGAGACAAGAGTGGCGATGTAAGAATAAAACCGCGGGCAGGGATACGATAAAACGGTCGGTGGGTGGAAGGGGAGGTCAAGGTCGGATGACTCGGGCGGCTCCCAAGGGTCTGGAGCGGCGGATGATTCTCATCGGGCACGAGACCGGCCGGAGCCAAAGTCCATGTTGCCGATGTAGTCATACAGGCCCCTATTAATGTGGCTGAAAGGATACCAAAGCCATGCAGGGGCGCACCTTGACTGACTCAAAGATAAGGCTGGCGGTGCCCAGAATTGCCTGTACGGCCGGTAAGGCCGTGAGACTGCCAACCTCTCGCAGTGCCTGGATGGCTAAGAGGCCGGTTGCCATGAAATGAGAAGAAGATGGTGCCCGGGCGCAATTTGAAATCTGGGCCCAGGAGCCAAGGGCGCATCGTTTAGGGGGACATCTCTGTGAGAGAACCACTTCAGTAACGGCGGCGAAGACGGTGATGGTGGAAGCGGTCACTGACATACGCATTTGGACGAGATTGGGAAATCACAATCAGCAAGACACTAGATACAACAACTATATTGAGAAAGTTACACGGGTAGAGTCTGGTATTCAACATGTATTGCACAGCTTTTCACGGCACGAAATCGCGCATATCTGTGGAAAGGATCCAGGCACGGCGTGGCGAAAGAGTCTAGCCGTGAAAACAGGTAGTCGAAGTCGTGTGCTAAAGCAAGTTCGGCATGGTCGAATCGGGCATTTGTCAAGCCAGGTCACGGTCTTCCAAGGGTGTGACGCGCAGGCGCGAGATTATGGCATTGGACCCAGGATAGGACCGAATCCACATGTCGAGCACCGAAACCTCAAGCGGTCTCTTTGTACAGCAATGGTGTATTTTGCACGTAATTTCTCATGCGCCGCGGATGATGACTTCGAATCTCCGTCTACTACGCCTGTCTTTTGTGCAGCAGACAGAATGTTCATACGATATCTGCGCGTTCATACCAAGTATGCCTCACATTCCGCCACCAACCCATTCATTTCAGCTCTGCGAGACGCCTCCAGTGCGGTATCCCATGCTACCCGTCTCTCCGCCGAAATTGCGGTTGTTTCGTCCGTAAGGTGTGCCAAAGCGACAAGCATCCTTGCATGGTCAATTCTAAACTCGGCGTGAGCGGCCCACTCGACGCCCCAGGCGAGAACTGATCCCGCATCTGAATGCAATTTCATCGCCGCGAGGGAGCGGCCGAGGAGCCAGATGCAAGTCACGAGAAGGAGCATATTTCGGTCGCGTGAGCAGAGGGCGAGGCATAAAATCGAGCGGTGTAGTGCTGCTGTGGCATGTAAACACGCCAATGCATGAAATCCCGCGTCTTCTGCCTCCTTCGCTCGATCCAGTTTCAATGACGAAAACGGTGCATGTTGACCTCGGTCTGAGTTGAGCGGCACCCGTCGTGCTTTTGAGATGCTGCAGCCCACCGCCACAAAAACAGAAGCACCACACAGTCCGACTGCGGGAGCGAACAAGTGCCTATCCGTTCACTTTGGAGAGGTAACAAGCTCGTAAAGAGGGGTTTCCGGTGGGAATGCGCATTCCGACAGGGGCAGCGAAGTCGCGGGTCTGAAGCCATCGTGTGAATAGACATCGGCGATTGATGGGTCTAGAAGAGGTGCGGGGTCAGTTTCGCACAAGGACGAGGCAAGCTACTTGAAATGACGACATCAGTGTCGCTGATCAAGGAGAGAACATCAACGGATATCGAGCTCGCCGGAACGCCGCAAATGATCTCTCAACCCGCAGACAGACACTGGGAGCGTGTATGTTCATGATTATGGTATTTCAGGGATGCGCCACATGCTTGTTTTGCATCGTTGAAGTGAATATTGGCGACCGCTGGCCCCTGAGCCGCAGCCAACATCAATGGCAATCTCCCAGGCTCGGATGTTTTACGGAAGTAGTCCAATTTACGCAGTGTATGCCAAAACAAAGAACAGACAGTCATGCCACTGCCCTCGGCAGGGATGAAAGAAGGCAACGATTGCGGCCCACACGGTAAATCAACTCGCCATCCCACATCAATGCGTATGAAAACAAACGAGGAGAAATGTAGGAACCCGGTCGAAGGACAGGAGGAAGCAGCACGTCCGTGCTCGAAAATGGCCTCCTAATTGTGCCACGGAGATCATCGAGGGCGATAAAAACATAGCTCAGCGTGCGGGCGCACTAGTTGATCACATAGGATGGGCCATGATTGCAAACGCGGAACTGGCGCAGCCTGCGAGCAAGCCAGTCGACACAGTCAAGATCAACGCCCACACGAGACAGTCATGAGACAATCGCGCAAGACCAGACGGAGGTGTGAAAAGGCTAGAGAATGTGCAGAGTGCGGGCTAAAGACTTTA
Organism: Auriculariales sp. MPI-PUGE-AT-0066; assembly: GCA_020744175.1. Taxonomy (NCBI): domain Eukaryota; kingdom Fungi; phylum Basidiomycota; class Agaricomycetes; order Auriculariales; species Auriculariales sp. MPI-PUGE-AT-0066. Next base: position 8,340 of record JAGTJP010000553.1, read on the forward strand.
CGCCACGGGCACATCAAACACAAGGTAGACCGCACTGGATACGACCGTCAAGGGGGGGGGGGGGCTCGTTCGCGTTCGCCAGATATGATCCAAGCGGTACGACCGTGACGAGCCAGACTGTGGCACGTATGAACCAACGCAACAAGGTTATACAGGGACATTTGGCAACAGGGGACGGATCGAGGACTGCAGCGTACCGGGGAAGAAGAAAAGAGTGATTGTTAAGGGCGGGGCGCCGGACGACGAGTGCGACGCATCCCACTACATGCTCCAGGCAAAAGAAGCAAGAGGGCCCCACGCTTGCAAACCAGGCATGCCGGGATGCACTCGTACTGGACGTAGCAGCGAGGTGTATGTAAAGATCATGTCACGTGTGTGAGTGGGAAAATGGAACGATCGGCAATGTAATTCGCGGACGAAGGAGTATGACGATGGTCATGTAGCGACGAGATTGCACGCTGCGACTGTCCCGCAATCAATACCTCAAGCCACCTCGCAGGGGTGGGATCTTTAACCGAACGAGCGTGTTTGAACATGGGGAACGATGCGTGGCGGGCGAACTGGTCGGCACGCCGCGGTAGAACAGGAAGCGAATGTCTGGCCGTAGCGGCGCGGGGTTAGCGCTACGACAAAGGCACCTCGCATTGGTTCATGCACGGCTTGCCGGAGCTGAACGCACAGAGAGGATACACGCTCGGAGAAAAGACGGGTTGAAAGACTGGCTGGAATTGGAGTGGGGTGTACTTGGGCGAAAGTCGGTTTCTGGTCAGAGATGCACTGATATGGTAACGATGGACGATGCAGCAGGCGAGCGTGAGGTCAGGCACACGAGTGACAGCTGAAAAGTGTGAGGGAACCACGCAACGAGAGGGCGGGTGGGGACGTAAAAAAAGCACCGCGACCTGACAATGCAGGCAAAGTAAGAAGACAAGCCACGCGACATTCCGACCACGGCAGAAATGCGACCACTTCCCACTCAATCACACCCACAGAATAACATAGCTCAGAAAATAGTGTGATCCTATAAGAGCCTCGAAAAGAAAAAAGAAAAGAAAAATAGCGATACATGTACACAAGTACAGTCACAACACAAAACCGAGCCTATAGGGCTCTCTCTCTCTCTCACGAGGAGCGCTCGCCGCGCAGCCGCCTGGCGAGGCTCATGTCCTTTGTCTGGATGGTAACGCGCTTGGCGTGGATGGCGGCGAGATTGGTGTCCTCGAACAGCGAGACGAGGTACGCCTCTGCAGCCTCCTGCAGCGCCATCACAGCCGACGACTGGAACCGCAAGTCCGTCTTGAAGTCCTGCGCGATCTCGCGCACCAGACGCTGGAACGGAAGCTTGCGGATCAACAATTCTGCCAAAAAACGCGCGTTAGCATCGTTTCATATCACACAGCTAGATGTCAAGTCGTGCACGCACCAGTGGATTTCTGGTACCGACGGATCTCGCGCAGCGCGACGGTGCCAGGGCGGAAACGATGAGGCTTCTTACACCACCGGCAGCCGTCGCGGCCGACGTCTTGGACGCCTTCTTTGCGGCGAGCTGCTTGCGGGGCGCCTTGCCGCCAGTCGACTTGCGTGCGGTTTGCTCTGCGCATTCGTCAGCTACCGATCTCAAAACATTCATGATGAATGTATAACTCACTAGTGCGGGCCATTGGTTGTAATGGGGAGAGGGTTGCGGTGGTCTTGACGCGAGTGTGCTGTGGTGGGGTGGAAAACCGAAGTGGTCGCCGGCGCGTCCCGCCTTATGTACTCTCCACGAGGCGGAGTTTTGAGATGCGCGGTCGCACGTGCATTTGACGCGGTCGGACCCGGCCGTGTTTGCGGCTGATCGCGAGTAGAGTAGCGCGTCCCGGCTCATACGCTTCATCACGATTCCACAACTGAAAAAAAAAAAAAAGATCTCACGTTTTAGTCACTCAATGTTTGTTTGGCAGGCCGCTTTCATATAGACATATTTTCGAGGTATTCAATAGCAAAAATAGGTTATTTTGAAACATATTTCAATGACATGATGATCCCCATTCGCTACCAAATCTAGGGATTGGCTAGGTTGAAGGACAACGACTGAACCCGTTGGACGCATATGAGGCACTAGTATTTCACCGTTGGCATGGTCTGCGTGGCTGCCTAACAATAATCGGGCAGCTCACGCCGACCAATGTTGGCTGGGGTTTTTGCTCAGCCTGGACGACAAAGACATTATGGATGCACTCCTTGCCGAATAGACAATGCCTATGACGCTTGTAGTTCGCATAAAGTTCAAAAGCTCGTACCATTATGAACTGCACCTAAGAAAAAGGTTCATACAATTTCGACAAATCTAGCCCTTCTTGAAGCCCAGCCGCCTGCGCTCGTAGAACAAGTCCGTCCTGCTCGCGCCGAGGTTAACGATCTTGGGACACCCGTCACGGTCCTTCTCGAGCCGCGTGCACTCGGCGCAATAGTACGCGTCCGAGATTCCAGGCGCGCCGCAGATAATGCAACGTCCACCGTACGTGCCAAAGTTGCATTCGTCACAGATGCGCACGAGCGTCTCTGGTCGCACGTACGAGTCGCACACCGGGCTATCGTCATTTGCAAGATGATGTGTGTGAGCTTCACGAAAGTCAAAACGGAAAGATAGAGCGAGAGGGCACTCACCATTTGCCGTCGCACTTTTCGCACAGACGGCCAATTGCTGTGCCCGACTGTCGTCGGCACATGATCAAGTCTGCATGCCCGCGCGCGCGAAGTGAACCAGTTGGAAAAAGGTTGCGCGCGCACGAAAGGAATACAAACAGCGAGACAAAGAAGTAGCGCAAAAGTCAGCATAATGAAAGTAAGATAAAAGGCGAGACGTACCGGGATGATGCTTTGACATTTCTGCGCGGCGGGTTATGGAACGAGGAAGAAATGCGCCACCCGGCTGCGGAGTCCGCCGTTCGCGCCTCTTGACCCGCCTTGACTCACTCAGCCGCTTTGTCATCTCACACACGCTCATTCTTGAACCACACATTTAGATTCTGCGCATCAGAGTCAAGTGCGCGTGGGGTAGTATTACAAAATTTCGAGTTTGCAAGCCTTTTAATACGCCTTCTTGCCCATGGCCTCTGCCTTCCCCTCGATACCCTTCTGCTTGTACCGATCGTCGTGCTTCGAGTCTGCCGGGTTATAAACTTCGCCTTTGGAAACCTTGCTCGTCTGATTCACGTAAAAGTAGCCTAAACCACCGAGTACCAGCGCAACGCCGCCGATGAGCACGAAGTTTGGCTCGCCGGACGGTGGAGCAGGCGCGGTCTTGTGCTCAGGCGATGCGTCTTCGGAGACGCCTGCCATAGTGCGCCGTCCGATTGCTTGCGTGTAGGTCTATGAAAGGGTGAGTGGGTAGCCAGAGTGGTTCACCTTACTAGACGTACGGGCTGTTGTCTGAAGGCGCGCGAGGCGAGTGCGAGCGGTGTGCGTGCGCGGTTCATGGTTTCAGTGTTTCGTGGAAGAGTGAATCTAAGAGAGATGGGGTAATTCAGGTCACACGCCAAGGTCAAATACTTAGATGTGCGCTAATGCGTCACCCGGCTCGTCATGCGCCACCCCTCCGAGGTCGCACTCACTGGGCTGGCGGAAGCACTCATTGCCACAGCTCCAGAGCAAACACGCTCCGTTCTGCACGCCTTTGACTGCGGTTCATCCGACCGGTCTCAAGTTCCGTACAATTGGGCACAAGTCTTCTTTCGTGCACATCATCTATTCATATCTCCGCATTTCAACATAGCACACATATTCGCAGTTGCATCGGATGCCAATGAAGCTACAACCAAACGATTCAGGGCACGATGGATGCATGAATCATGAGAGCCAATCCCAGCGATGTCCGACCGCGTTGGGCACTCGCGCTTCGCTCTCACGACGAAAGGCGCCCAATGTATCGGACCGATATACTATGCAACCCTGTGAGGGTATTTCCCCAGGTGAAAACCGGTCGGAACATTCAGGGGGCACTTAGGAGATACTGGTTGCGATGGTCCTATAGTATTTCCAAAGGAGGGATGCTTCAGATATACTGACTGAGAGTTGTATAAGTATATTTGGCTAGAAATATTGTAGAAATACTTGTTGCAATGTTTCTTAGGTATGTTCAACCAGATATATTCCCGAGATATTGGGGCATGGAATACCAGTGAGATACCCAATGAGTATGTCTTAAGTATATATTGCCCAAGAGTAACACAGCTGTTTCCTAGCCGAGGCACTTTATGGCCACCTGGCCCGATAGTTTCAGAATGTTTTCACTTGGTTATACTTCGCGTACTCTTGGTCAAGTATTGCGATAATATATCCGACGCGGAACACTTGACCTATACTCAATGCAGTATTCCAAAATATACGCAGTATACTCAAAATATAGGAGAATACTGCATTGAGTATAGGTCAAGTGTTCCGCGTCGGATATATTATCGCAATACTTGACCAAGAGTACGCGAAGTATAACCAAGTGAAAACATTCTGAAACTATCGGGCCAGGTGGCCATAAAGTGCCTCGGCTAGGAAACAGCTGTGTTACTCTTGGGCAATATATACTTAAGACATACTCATTGGGTATCTCACTGGTATTCCATGCCCCAATATCTCGGGAATATATCTGGTTGAACATACCTAAGAAACATTGCAACAAGTATTTCTACAATATTTCTAGCCAAATATACTTATACAACTCTCAGTCAGTATATCTGAAGCATCCCTCCTTTGGAAATACTATAGGACCATCGCAACCAGTATCTCCTAAGTGCCCCCTGAATGTTCCGACCGGTTTCACCTGGGGAAATACCCCCACAGGGTTGCATAGTATATCGGTCCGATACATTGGGTGCCTTTCGTCGTGTCTTTACCGTTCGCCGTCCATCGCTTTCCGTTTCTCCTTAGCGTGGCTGCGAAGCGGCTGCTCGCCGACCGTCGTGCACGCGGTATTCTCACCAAGTACATAGTTGTGCTGAGTGATACCATTGATCCGACGCCGCTTGCGCTCGTGAAATGCTAGCTTCACCGTGACCGTATACATCTTATACACACTTTCGGCTATTGATCACTCTTTCTCTGCATCTTCGTTCCACATAATGGCACTTGATGATCCCACACAATGGTATGCACTAAACTATGAAACCAGTCGCGTCCATCAAGCCTTCGTAACAAGTCTTCGAAAGTCCGAAAGAATCGACAGAGAACGGGGCAGAGATAACGTTCCTCATACATAGGATTCAGACCTGTGATTCAAGCCTGTCCGCGTCACGGCGGTTCAAATCAAGCCGCGGAAGGCCGCGCGGGCTTCCGAATCGTTGTAGGAGCTGCAAGAATTCGAACTTGGAAGTGCTTGCCGGTGTAACGATTGTCGCATCGTCTTCGCCAGCAGCGGTGACTGACGATGAGTCTGCCTCAGCCTTTGGCGCTTTAACACATTCGGTGCAATCTGAGCGGCTGTCCACATCTGCGATAAATGTTGCTGCAGTGGTGTCATCCTCCGACCGCCAAAACACATCCCGGGACTTTAGATACTGTACTGTCTCCTGCCACCACGTCGGTCGCACGGTCCTCGAGATTTCCCTTCCATGAAGCGCGATCTCCCGACGTGTGCGCGTAGACCGGGAAGATCGTATCACATCAGCGCCGCGGGTACCTCCCAATAACCGTCAA
>JAGTJP010000554.1:0-13999 GCA_020744175.1 Auriculariales sp. MPI-PUGE-AT-0066
GCTGCGGACGAGCAGGCTCATCCACGAGTCGTGGGGGTGCGTGGGGGACTTTGACTGACAGCGCAGGGGCGTCGAAAGCCGTGTCCATAGGTGACCCAGAATCCAGAGAAACAGAAGGGAAAGGATTGCAGCTACAAGATTGACGCGAGTCGTCACACGTTCCGCGCTTACTGTCACGCATAGCCGAGGCAACGCCTTCTCGCGCCGCTTGTGACCGTCGTTTCCGTTTTATGTCCGTGTCGCGTAAGCGGCGACTCGCTGATTGAATTCTGCTTGGCTTCCTGCCCCTCGCTTACCACATCATGGCCGCGGTCATGGTAGAATCATCAACCACTCCAACGCGAGTGCCGCATAGCCCACCTTCACTACCAACAGGAGCACCTCGTCCATCATCAGCCTACGCCAACCTGTCTACAAACGAGCAGGCTAAGCACGATCGCCTCGTCGCGAATTTCAGTCAAACCAGTATATATATCCCAGCCGCTTGACGATGCAGAGAAGTTCTGGCTGAGCGAGGAGTGCATTCAGCGCTTCGTTCGCGCGAGCAAAGGTATAGAAGGGACTGCAAAGACCAGGTTGGAGGCGACTCTGCGATGGCGACGGGAATATGGGTTTGGAACACAAGCTATGAGCGCAGAAGCTCTCGCTCGTGAGGTGTGCTCATAACCATTCTGAAATTTCCTGCGTTTCGAATCGTGACATTCTGCTGTTGCAGGGCGAAACCGGCAAGATAATGATCTTCGGATATGATCATGCTCGCAGACCTGGTATCTACCTGTGGCCCTCGCGTGAAAACACTGAGGAGCCAGATGGACAGATACGGTTCGTCTGCTTCATGATGGAGACTGCGTTCACCCTATTCGGCCCTGGTGTTGAGTACGTCCGAACGCTCGGTATATCTCTTCAGCGCAGCTGATCGGTGTCCTGGCAGGACCGTGGCCCTATTCGTCAACTACGCAGATAAAGCAAAGCACGGTGGCATTGGCAACGCCAAAACCTTCCTGCAGATTCTGCAAGCACATTATCCCGAGCGCCTTGGTGCGGCCTACATCGTGCAAATTCCATTCTTCGTCAATCTCTTCTTGAAGGCAATCATGCCATTCATTGATCCCAAGGCTCGTCTCTTATATATCACATTCCATCCCAGACATCTGATCACGGACCCTTCAGACACGAACCAAGATGCACATCAACCCAAATATGGTTGCAGATGAACTAGTTGCGGCTGACGAGCTGATGACGATGGCGCATTGGGGTGGAGGCGTGAATTTCGAGTGCGTGTCTACACCTTTCAAAGCCTTGTCGAACTTGCCGCTCACTCCTCACATAGGTATGATCACGCGGTTTATTGGCCAGAGCTCATGAAGCTCTCCCATGACCGACGCGAAATTGAATTTGCGGAATGGAGTGCAATGGGCAGCAAGATTGGAACGAGTGAATGGGATCTCAAACGGCGTGCTTATGGCAATTACGCATCAACATCCTCTGCCGAGGCACTTCTACCTGATACTCAGAAAACTTGAATACGATTCTGAAAATTCAACTAGTTTAGGCTCGAAATGTCTCCGAGCAATAGCAAAGTGTATCTGGTATTTCTCGCACCGCCACCAAATGTAAGCGCCCGACTAGGATCGGCACGCGAAATATTTCGCGTCGCGCCACCGCGTTCGTCCTTGGCTCTTGTCTCGTCCTCATCCCGTCACACTTGCCGACACCATGGCCAGCACGCCGTCCGAACCACCAGCGACCAAAGTCGCAAAGGAGCCGTTCGCGCCGCCCTCACTCGCAGAAGACGCGAAGCCGCCGACGACGACGTTCGCACACCTGACGGCGGACGAGCAGGCCAAGCACGAGCGCATCCGAGAATGGCTGAGCGCGGACGAGTACAAGCTGGACGATAAGCCGCTGGATGAGGCAGAGCGGTTTTGGCTGAGCGAGGAGTGCATCCAGCGTTACGTTCGCGCGAGCAAGGGCGTCGAGCAGACCGCAAAGACGCGCCTCGAGGCTACCCTCCGTTGGCGCCGCGAGTACGGATTTGGTACTGAACTTATGAACCCGGAGAGCTTTAGCGTTGAGGTTAGTGCTGCTGAAGTTCTTTGCTATGCGTCGGTCGCGTGTTCTGGACCGCAGGCTATACTACCTACCAGCTTTGCCTCGACGAACTCGCCGATTTCTCGACGCTCAAGTAGTTTGGAACAACTAGCGAGGAGTTTCGGAGTTCTTTGTGCTCAGTTCGCCAAGCTTGCTGCCCTGTGCCCTCCCTCCCTTCCGCCTTTCTAACCTCATGGCTGACAGCTTTGTCTTCATACAGGGCGAAACGGGCAAGCAGATTATCTTTGGTTATGACCATGCGCGCAGACCAGCGCTCTACCTGCTGCCGTCGCGTCAGAACACGGACGGGCCGCCGCAACAAATCCGCTATAGCGTCTTCATGCTCGAGAGCACGATCGGACTCATGAGCGCCGGTGTCGAGTACGTTTGAACCTGGTCGCTATCGACCATACTGACACACACCCTCGCTCCCGACAGGAACCTCGCCCTGCTCATCAACTGGGCAGACAAAGCAAAGAACCCGAGCCTAGGCACGGCACGGACGTTCCTCGACATCCTGCAGTCGCATTATCCGGAACGTCTCGGTGCGGCGTACCTCGTGCACATGCCGTTCTTCGTCTCGCTCTTCCTCAAGGCTATCACGCCCTTCATCGACCCCAAGGCATGCACGCCCCTCCTACATCCATCACATTCAGTGGAGCTAACACAAAAGGCAGACACGCACCAAGCTCTTTCTTAACCCAGACATGGTCAAGGACAATCTCATCAAAGGAGACGAGCTGCTTACGATTGCAGGCTGGGGTGGCAATGTCGAGTTCGAGTGCGTGCCAATGTTCCCTTGCGTCTCACTATTCGTGCCGATTGGCTGATGTGGGCTCGCAGTTACGACCACACGGTGTACTGGCCGACTCTGCTTAAGCTGTGCGGTGACCGACGCGCGCGCGAGCTGGGAGTTTGGCGTGAGATGGGTAGCAAGATCGGCACAAGCGAGTGGGAGGTCAAGTGCAAGGCGCATGGTGGTCCGACTCTTGGGCTCGAGTCAGAACATGCCAAGGTCTAGCGGCTTCTGCAGGATTCTTGATTCACCTAGAACCTCTCATATTAGATGGGTAGACTTACACTGTTCGCTATTTATCCTATAGATCACGCGGAAGTTTGACAATCGGACACTTCGCCTTTTTTCCGGTGCTTGAACCTCCGAGTCTCATCAACTCATCGCAGGCTGCCGCACAGAGGTCACAAACGCGAGTACCCTTTGTCGTGCCTTGGGATATCTGGCCAATACATTGCAATGACCAGATTTCAGCTGAAGGTGCAACTTGCGAAATTGTACCATTGCCGACTTCACGACTCTGCTCATGGTTGGCTCAGCTGATCCGCAGTCGAGTCTTCAGGATCCATGCAATATTTAGGTTGCGTACATGGTACCTCTCGATCGTGATCCTGCGCTCGATCCGGCTCGAAATGTTTGATATTCGTTGCACTCCGACCGTCCCAAATGACGTTACTTGATCACACCACACGACTATGCTGTCGGTTCTACACAAGTACGCTGTGGGGGTCTGCGTCGTGACGGCAGGATGGTGGTGCTCGACAGTGACCGAGCCAATGACTTGAACGAAGACGTCCTGTATGTTGATGTAGGTCGGAGGCACCTCGCGACTCTCTTTGCACACAGCCTCGATCGCGCTCATGTCCCAGATCGAGAGCATAATCCTACACACGCTAGAGTGAACAAGTTTTCATTCCAAGAAGAGACATATCTGCATTCGGGAATTACTGCTGAGTATCACAGAATGAGGAAAGCTAAGGCACTCCTCTGTTGGCACACAATCAGTCGAATACTCAGCATGATTAGCGAGCGATCAACTGATAAGGCGCTCTGTCGCCCATTCGGCCTCGCTTGAGCAAGCGTAGGTCATCGAGCGATGCACCGCTGCGCTTTGATATCCTGGTTCTGTACTTCTGGATGGATTCTTCGACCTGGCGTGTGACGCCCGTCTCTAGCTCAGTCCCAAGGATCTCTGAATTGTCCTGGTCGAGGAGGAAGGCGAGAAGCATATACCGGACCAAGTCGTGTGCGAGAGTCGTTTTAGGCTCGATCGGCAGAAGGCACCAGGGTATGTAGAAGAGAAGTGACGCAATGTTGCAAAGAAGCGGGGCGAGCGACGTCAGTTGAGGATGCAGGACGTCCTCGATCTCCAGGACGGACTGAAACTGGCTTTCCCTTCTGATATTGCCTCGCATTGCACGCATGAACCGGTTGAGATCAGGCTTTGGCACGTTCTCAGCACCCTTTGGTAATGCACTGGCAAAAAATATGCTGAAGACTTTTGCAACCGTTAGTCAGAATACGACGGTCCAAAACATCTACTAACCCCAGAATATGCTCTCTAAATCATGTCGAGGGGTATGTATGGGCCATAAATCTCCCCTTCTGAGGAATTTCTTGTCCCCAAACAACTCCGCAGTCTGATCGAATACGTCCTGTAACGCGGCTTGAAGGTCGTCAAATGTCTTGTAGTCGGGGAATATTTGTTCGAAGCGGTCCGAGAGTATCGGGGGGATAGGTGGAGGAGCTTTCGTACGGTTGGGATGAGGCCCTTGAGCCAAGAAGTTTGACCAACATCGAGCAGTTCCGACGACATGTACAATTCCGTACCTGCAGACTGCGAGTGAGCACAGAAAGAAGGTTGCAAGATGGTGACGCACCCGCGACTTCAAACCTAGCTGGATTCGTGCTTCCACCTTCCACAAGTTTGGCGTGATCCAGATCGATTACCAGACATTTGGGTAGGGGACTGGATGAGCAGGTCACCAACCAGGTCTTTTGGAGAAGCTGCCACCACTTACTTTCGGTTATCGGGATTGGTAACGGCTTCCGCACACGTTGGACTGGTCAGCAGCGGTTCCTTGAGGTCGCTTGGGTTGCAGAGAACGTTGCCAAACGACAAGTCCCGGTGCATCATATCCTTGCCAGCCAGCCGTTTCACAACTACGTTCTAATTAGTCACAAACATGTTGACGCTGCGCGACGACAAGATGCCTACCATCGATAGTGTCGTGCATCACGCACACGCTCTGTTCAACATCCGTGCAATACGTGATGACGTCGCCCACAGTGGATAGAATAATAATCACACAACTGCACTGTGCACCCGGCTCTTTGCAATTGTAGGGGTTGGCGGAGACTGAGATGGTGTCCACCCAAAATGCTGTGTAACGCGCGAGGCCGGGAAGTCCGTCCTTACCATTACCATGAGCGGTGTCATAGAAAAACTGCTCAGAGCGACTACGGTCGTGGTTGTCCTGCCACGATAGTTTACAGAAATAAGAGCCTTCGGGATGTGGCCCTCCAAAGGTTGCGCGGCCAGGCCGGGAATGAGCAATCGTCGCCATGAAGGTGTAAACACGACCTTCATGAGAGACCTCATATTGAGGCGCGGCAGAGGCGGGCGCAGGAGGTATCAGTTTGACTGATTCAATTGGGCGATGGCAGGCGTCGTAGACTAGGATGACGTAGGCAATTAATGCGTCGCCTGCAGAAGCGCGGGCAACGTCTCCGTTATGCATGTGGCGGCTGCATTTGATGAGGCGAAACGGAATTCTCCATTTTTAAACCTAAGAAACGCAAATCCCTCGCGTAGCTGTGGGTTGTAGCGGAGCTGCTGGGAAAGGTAGTGCAGCATCTGCGTCGCACCACCCTGCGAGCTGCCCTCGGATTCGTATTCGCCTGTCGAGACCAGCTTCTGCCAATGAGTTGCGGCGGTTGTCGTCTCAGCGTCATCTTCGACTATGCTGGCGCGGTAGTTGGGCATGATCAGAGACATTTGGAAGTCACCGCCTGGAGCCTCCCCTCGACCAATACTCGCCCAGTGGATTCGTTTCCAATTGCCGTGCGCGTTGCGCACCTTGGTACTGATAGCGTTGAGCAGGTCAGCTGTTGCCTTTTCATCTTCCGTTGTGGGCAGGTTGGTTTGTGCAAGTTCAGGAAGGCGCGCTATCTCGTCCCACGAAATCTTGTGGTCATCGGCGAGAGACTTCGCACGTTGGACGAAATCTTCGACAGTCACAGTAATGGCTTCCTCGACTAAGCGTGCGCGAGACGCGTCCGCTTGGTAATTGGCCATGTCGGCTCTGCGTTTGCGTCGGTCACTCGGAGGCCAAGGGCGGAACGGTGAAACCCGGTACTAGTGGTGAACTTTCGGATTTCCCCTCGAATTACTCATTCCCTCTCAATGTTGCAACAAGTAATTATTTGAGAAACGAATAAAAATACGTTGAAAAGCAGATTTACCGGATGGGTGGGGTGGTCCACTATATACTATGACAAGTGTTAGATGCTCCTCAAACCGCAGTCCGATGCGGTCTGTATTTGCAAATCATTATTCCAAGGCTTCGATTGATTGGTCCCACTGCCCGTGGTGATGGCAAACCTATTGGGGCCGATATCACTTTACATACCTTCTTGACAGTTCAACGATAACAAGAAGAAGCTAGAGGAGTACAAATATAGTTTCGTCAACATCGCATTGCCTTTCTTTGCCTTCTCCGAACCAATTGCCGCCACAAAGAACAAGTACGCAGACGTTGAGTGGACGCTGTGGGACCGATTCGAGTTTGTCAACCACCCAACATTGCGCGAACTTTTGGACTGATTCAAGCACAAGCTTGATTGAAAAGGAAGATCCTTTCGATGATGGAGAAATGGGTCGCTTTCATTGATTTGGTCAGACCAGCGCGTTCAATCTTACGGAAACATCGAGCTCTGTGCCATATCGCAGGATGCCAGACATCCTTATTGACCGGAATATGAGCCATTTTTGCTCCCTTCGTCCTCGTATTCATGCAGAATCGTAGACAACGCGGACAACCGGGCTGCAAAAGCAACTGAGGTCCGACCGCCGTTCACTTGTGCGGCGTGTGGCACGTATAAAGGGCGGACACGCTGGCTCCTAGTAAGCTGTCTCTCTACATGTCGCTGTTTCTGTCTCATCCACTGATCCTGCTCGCGTTCATCGTTGCCGGTTTCAGTACGGCTGTGTGGTACAACGTGCGCATGCGCTCCGTCGACAACGGCCCCACGATTGCATCTGAACGAGCCAATATCACACCCGCCTACCTCGCACGCAACCTCCCCGCGCTGCTCGCCGCGCGCGCGGCGACCAACGTCCGCCTAATGCACGTCTTTGGGTTCGCACGTAGCGCGTTCGTCACAGACGACTCTGCCGTACACCGCCAGTTTGTCACGTGCGCGAAGACGCTCCTGGCGCCGCGCTGGATGGAACTGCGCTGCGTCGCACGCAGTGCTGTGGCGAGGTACGCGCCGGGCTCCGCTGCACCATTCGCCGAGTATGTCCAGGCCGTGACGCTCGCGACGATCCTCACGTTCTCGTTCGGTACATCACCACAGGCGATGGCGTACGACGATCTCACCTTGGGCCGGTACGGACGACACATTTGAGACGCATTTTGACGCATGTTAAACACCAAATCGAACCGCGTCGCGTCTCAGGGACCTCACGCACCCTGAATCGCGCCGCAGTGCGTCCTAGACGCAGTTATCGCGTCGCTCGTGTCGTTATTAGCGTCCCCATGCCGTATCTAGTCTGTGGACCGGCGCCTCTTCGGACGCGCTAGTCGCCACGTCCGGGATGCAGCAGCCCTTCGCGCCACCGGCGCCTACCGCCGCTGCCTTGTCCTAACCCTCCGATGACCGCGCAAGGCCGCACGACCGGCCGCAACGCCCCTGCCGCGCCGCCTACACACCGGACGCGGATTTCGCGTCAACCGCGTCGCCGACAGATCCCGCACGAAGCAGTCTTATTTATACCATAATATAAAGCTTATGTCTTCAGCGGAGGCATCTACAGCATACTCGCCCTGCGTCCTCGTCGTCTCCAGCCGCCATTGCACGGCGACGCTCCTGCTCGAAATTGGCTCAAGCTTGCTCTATGGATGCGCACATGCATTCTCTAGCTAGCCGTGGTAGTCATTTGCATCATGGCTAGATCTGCATCGCTGGATGCATCCGCGACACGCTAGACGCGGTTGACGCGATTTGACCGCGTCGGCGGTCGACGGCACGTTATTGCGTTCAGTCAATTTGTGTCATCATTGAAGGGGACATCTGGGAGTGTCCCTCAGCCGGTGTGTGCCATTAGTTTTCGTCCCTGAACTCTGTGGGGCGCAGCAAACCCTCGAGACGCGCCTGACGCGCCTGACGCAGTTCTACCGCGTCGACCGTCGACGGCACGGAAACCATTTTGGGTATCCGCGCGGACCTCAACGGACAATGCAGGGGTGTCCCACATGTGCTGTCGGGCTTTTCCTTTTCGTTCTCATGCGCTGTAGCTTGCCCTAGATCGCCGCGACGCGCCTGACGCGGTTGACGCAGTTCTACCGCGTCGGCCGTCGACGACACGGTATTCGTGCCGCCGTCGCTGAGCAATGCAGGGGTGTCCCCCATCTATTATGGGTCTTTTCTTTTTCGTTCCTGTGTGGAGTAGCTTGCCCCAGCCAGTCGCGACGCGCCTGACGCGGTTGACGCAGTTCAACCGCGTCGGCCGTCGATGGCACGGAAACCATCCGCGCGGACGTCAAGGGGCGACGCAGGGGTGTCCATCATTCATTGTGGGGCTTTTCCTTTTCGTTCTCATGCGCTGTAGCTTGCCCCAGCCTGTCGCGACGCGCCGGACGCGGTTGACGCAGGTCTACTGCGTCGGCCGTCGATGGCACGGAAACCATCCGCGCGGACGTCAAGGGGCGACGCAAGGGTGTCCCTCATTCAATGTGGGGCCTTTTTTTTCGTTCTCATGCGCTGTAGCTTGCCCTAGATGGCCGCGACGCGCCGGACGCGGTTGACGCAGGTCTACTGCGTCGGCCGTCGACGGCACGAAAACCATTTTCGGTATCCGCGCGGACGTCAACGGACAATGCAGGGGTGTCCCTCATTCAATGTGGGGGTTTTCTTTTTCGTTCTCATGCGCTGTAGCGTGCCCCAGACTGCCGCGACGCACCTGACAAATTGGACACCATTTCAGTGCGTCAGTGTTGGCGGCACGACGCTCCGTTCTCGAAAACCATGTAGCAATTTTGAGCAGCCTTCAGGTGAGTCACTCAGTCGCACGTGCAATTAGTCCTGGTCCCCAAGCACTGTTCTACCCGTGTCTCGCTCATCACCTCCTCCCCCGCTCCCGTGAAATGAACAATGGCACACCTTTTATGCTTTATTAGTGATGTAGATGTAGTTTGCGAGTTATTTGGCAATAAATTCAGTCATAGGGCTGCCGGAACCTGCTTGTGTGGTTTTGCGCAACCACCTTTTAAACAAATTATATCTGCCTTGGCGAGCTGTCACACTCTTGATGCCGTTCTATGCCAGAGAACACCATAAGCCTTTACAGCACAGCACTAGTTTGTTGCAGATCAAGTGGTGACAATTGTTTCTGCACAAGTGGTAACTTACCCGCCAGGCAGCCGACCAGGCTACCTGCGGTTATAAAAGCACTCTGACGTACGACAGCATCAATAACATACCATACCTTTGGGAAGATACATTTATGGGTCGGTGGATCACTTTACCTTTTGCATTAGGGTTCTCGAGAGCATGTATTTGTCATGGCTGGTCCATTAAGGAAACAAATAGTGCACTTCTGAGCGACTCACAGCGATAAAATCCGCCTCTCAGGTGGGAAAATAGACCCCCCATTGGCAGCTCAAACATGAAAAAAGACTGGTGTAAATACATGCAGTGTGGCCCAGTGGATGATGCAAATTGATTGCAAGTGGTGGTTGTGAGGGAACAATAGCACACTTGTCAGCGATCTAACATGATTTGAGTAACATCCCATGGACTATCTGGTCCCAATACATGACAGCTATAGTGCAACAAGAGATGATGTCAATATATGCAGTGTAGCCTCCGGCATATTCTCGTTATTTCCCGCATGCTGTCAGATTTGATAGAAATTTTGCTTTCACAAAGTATCGCCACATCAGAACCCAATTATTGATATTTTCCCACTTTCTTGTGTGATATTCATATCTTAGACACATTCATTGCATGCCTGCACTCTGATTTCCTGATTTATCACTGATTTGACTAAGAGCCGAGTTAGTGCATATAGCAAGATTCAGTCTCATCAATGTTTTCTGCACGTTCCTCAAACCTATAGTTGTTTCCTGGCACAGAATGTCATCTCAATATCTTTCGGAAGTACGTATATGATTGTTCCATCGATTTCAGGAGCCAAATGGCGTCACTTCCTTTGAAAATGTATGTGCATGAAGTCGGTGGGAGCGAAATTGGCACAGTCCGCACCACCGCTCAGGCTACACTGCATATATTGACATCATCTCTTGCTGCACTATAGCTGTCATGTATTGGGACCAGATAGTCCATGGGATGTTACTCAAATCATGTTAGATCGCTGACAAGTGTGCTATTGTTCCCTCACAACCACCACTTGCAATCAATTTGCATCATCCACTGGGCCACACTGCATGTATTTACACCAGTCTTTTTTCATGTTTGAGCTGCCAATGGGGGGTCTATTTTCCCACCTGAGAGGCGGATTTTATCGCTGTGAGTCGCTCAGAAGTGCGCTATTTGTTTCCTTAATGGACCAGCCATGACAAATACATGCTCTCGAGAACCCTAATGCAAAAGGTAAAGTGATCCACCGACCCATAAATGTATCTTCCCAAAGGTATGGTATGTTATTGATGCTGTCGTACGTCAGAGTGCTTTTAAAACCGCAGGTAGCCTGGTCGGCTGCCTGGCGGGTAAGTTACCACTTGTGCAGAAACAATTGTCACCACTTGATCTGCAACAAACTAGTGCTGTGCTGTAAAGGCTTATGGTGTTCTCTGGCATAGAACGGCATCAAGAGTGTGACAGCTCGCCAAGGCAGATATAATTTGTTTAAAAGGTGGTTGCGCAAAACCACACAAGCAGGTTCCGGCAGCCCTATGACTGAATTTATTGCCAAATAACTCGCAAACTACATCTACATCACTAATAAAGCATAAAAGGTGTGCCATTGTTCATTTCACGGGAGCGGGGGAGGAGGTGATGAGCGAGACACGGGTAGAACAGTGCTTGGGGACCAGGACTAATTGCACGTGCGACTGAGTGACTCACCTGAAGGCTGCTCAAAATTGCTACATGGTTTTCGAGAACGGAGCGTCGTGCCGCCAACACTGACGCACTGAAATGGTGTCCAATTTGTCAGGTGCGTCGCGGCAGTCTGGGGCACGCTACAGCGCATGAGAACGAAAAAGAAAACCCCCACATTGAATGAGGGACACCCCTGCATTGTCCGTTGACGTCCGCGCGGATACCGAAAATGGTTTTCGTGCCGTCGACGGCCGACGCAGTAGACCTGCGTCAACCGCGTCCGGCGCGTCGCGGCCATCTAGGGCAAGCTACAGCGCATGAGAACGAAAAAAAGGCCCCACATTGAATGAGGGACACCCTTGCGTCGCCCCTTGACGTCCGCGCGGATGGTTTCCGTGCCATCGACGGCCGACGCAGTAGACCTGCGTCAACCGCGTCCGGCGCGTCGCGACAGGCTGGGGCAAGCTACAGCGCATGAGAACGAAAAGGAAAAGCCCCACAATGAATGATGGACACCCCTGCGTCGCCCCTTGACGTCCGCGCGGATGGTTTCCGTGCCATCGACGGCCGACGCGGTTGAACTGCGTCAACCGCGTCAGGCGCGTCGCGACTGGCTGGGGCAAGCTACTCCACACAGGAACGAAAAAGAAAAGACCCATAATAGATGGGGGACACCCCTGCATTGCTCAGCGACGGCGGCACGAATACCGTGTCGTCGACGGCCGACGCGGTAGAACTGCGTCAACCGCGTCAGGCGCGTCGCGGCGATCTAGGGCAAGCTACAGCGCATGAGAACGAAAAGGAAAAGCCCGACAGCACATGTGGGACACCCCTGCATTGTCCGTTGAGGTCCGCGCGGATACCCAAAATGGTTTCCGTGCCGTCGACGGTCGACGCGGTAGAACTGCGTCAGGCGCGTCAGGCGCGTCTCGAGGGTTTGCTGCGCCCCACAGAGTTCAGGGACGAAAACTAATGGCACACACCGGCTGAGGGACACTCCCAGATGTCCCCTTCAATGATGACACAAATTGACTGAACGCAATAACGTGCCGTCGACCGCCGACGCGGTCAAATCGCGTCAACCGCGTCTAGCGTGTCGCGGATGCATCCAGCGATGCAGATCTAGCCATGATGCAAATGACTACCACGGCTAGCTAGAGAATGCATGTGCGCATCCATAGAGCAAGCTTGAGCCAATTTCGAGCAGGAGCGTCGCCGTGCAATGGCGGCTGGAGACGACGAGGACGCAGGGCGAGTATGCTGTAGATGCCTCCGCTGAAGACATAAGCTTTATATTATGGTATAAATAAGACTGCTTCGTGCGGGATCTGTCGGCGACGCGGTTGACGCGAAATCCGCGTCCGGTGTGTAGGCGGCGCGGCAGGGGCGTTGCGGCCGGTCGTGCGGCCTTGCGCGGTCATCGGAGGGTTAGGACAAGGCAGCGGCGGTAGGCGCCGGTGGCGCGAAGGGCTGCTGCATCCCGGACGTGGCGACTAGCGCGTCCGAAGAGGCGCCGGTCCACAGACTAGATACGGCATGGGGACGCTAATAACGACACGAGCGACGCGATAACTGCGTCTAGGACGCACTGCGGCGCGATTCAGGGTGCGTGAGGTCCCTGAGACGCGACGCGGTTCGATTTGGTGTTTAACATGCGTCAAAATGCGTCTCAAATGTGTCGTCCGTACCGGCCCAAGGTGGACGATCTCGTGCGTGTCGCAAACGACATCACCGACCTGTGGCAGGGCTCAAAGGAGTCGCTCGAGCCGCAGCGCGAAGTGCTCGCACGGCTTAATGGCACCCTCGCGAGCTGGATCCAGAGTCGCGAGGCGGATGTACTTGTCGTACCTCGCGACCACCCTGACTGGACCATCGAGTTGGATGAGAACCCTTTGGAGTTTGTCGTCCCGTCGTTTGAGACGTTGTGGCGAGTCGTTGCGGTTGCCTATGCGCTCTTAGCCATCAACAAAGATAATTGCGCGTCTGCGTTTGTACCGTTGATGAAAGCCGAGCAGGTCGACAAAGAGATTTTTGACGGCGTGACCAACACTCCCGCAGGCGATGTGCGGCCGCTCTCCTTCGTAACCGAGGTACTGCGCATCTACCCGCCTACGCGCCGCATAACGCGAGGGTACCCGTGCGCGAGTACTTTGCCCGTAAGGCAGACCTGTCGGCCTCGAGGGTGACGTTCATCACTGACCCGAACTGCTGCCAGCCAACGCACGCCGTCATCAAGGCCGACATTGAGCGCGCGCAGCGGTCGCGCTGTGACTTTGGACCGACGGCGAACGAATTCGACCCAGCGCGCAAGGTGGACGTGAGGGATCTGCTCGCGTTCGGGTCCAACCCCCTGCGCTGCCAGGGCAGAAGTGGGCGCCACAGGCCGTGACTATCATCGTCGCAGCACTGTTGGAATCCCAGTTGCTCGTGACGACGGGAACAAACTTGGGAGATCGGGCCGGCTGGGAAGGGTGGACGTTGGCCAGGAGCTGAGGTGACTGATTCGGAAGTTCACGTCAAGCTCTGAAGTCTGTGATTGTCTGTAACATTATGTATGCTTTTCAACCAACCATGAGAGTGATGTTTTGTGGAACACAAAGCTGCAAAGATGAAGCATGCTGGCTTGTTTGCCGGGTGAAGGCAAGGAACGAAGGCTCTGCGTGTAATTTAAATTACCATCAGATGCCCGGTTACCTCGCCGACTCCATGACACAAGTTACGAACTGAACTCCTCGATCTCCTTCATAATGTCAGCGTGAATTGCGTGCTATACAGCCGCCGGCCATGTCTTCTGAACATCAGGCGCGCACGTCGTGAAATGGTCGA
>JAGTJP010000555.1:0-13977 GCA_020744175.1 Auriculariales sp. MPI-PUGE-AT-0066
ACTGAATCCTGGAGCGATCGTGACGGTGGCAATCACATCTTGTGTGTCTTCTGCAAACGATAGGACGAAGATCCAGCTGTCTGACGATATCTCCTCAAGGAATTGTGTCGACCCGCCTGGGAAACGTTTAGCGCCATCAGGTGGCAAGATAGGTTGCTTCTGGATCGCCTGGAAACAACTCAACCACGGTGAACAGGTTCGCAAGTTCCGGTGCGGTCGGCAACTGCTTGCGTGCGATCGCGCGAACAAGCGTGTCGTGGTCGTTGACGCGTGGGCCTGAGCGCATGCTCAAAAGTCCGGGGCATGTTACTAGAGGTGATGGCGAGAAGAAGAAGAGTGTGATTGTTGCATTTCAGCCACAGCGCTCAGTTGTTGGTATCCGCAGTCCTATATCACCGAGTCGGCACCCGGCCGAGGCTAAATATTGATGACAGAACAACGGCTCCCATGGTCTTACTAAGATATGATAGCTGATCAAGCCTAAAGAGGCAAGTACGACAGGTTTTGGCGATGAAGAGACAGCGCTACAAGGCATGAGTAGCGAGCTACGATAGGTTGAGATCATTAGAATACCAGAGGACTCCTACAGCTAACTCGTAAACTTGTTATTGTGTACACTCTACGTAGTTTTCATGTCGTCCGCGGTGGTAGGCGACCCAAAGACGCGCTGGTTCCCAAATTCAAAAGAACAATCACTCGCGACAACGAGCCCGTTTGCGGGAGATAAAGTTGCATGGGTCGTAGAACTGCATGACGAGCTCGTCGCAGACGCCGTGACCTTGTTGCGGTCGTTAGATGGACTGAGGCTCGGTCGGCACCGGACGACCTTCGTCTACCTGATCACACCTGGGAACTGGCGCACGCCATCTGGTCTCCCGGATAGCATCAAGTTGGGAAAAGATGTAGCACAAGCGAATAAGAAACATGACTGGGCGAGCGACGCGGGAGTTGCAGGGCGCGGTTGGCCTTGATGGCAAGTCATGTTGACTCGACAAAGCGCCCGGTGGCATATGCAGCTTTCTCTCTTCCACGCTCTGTCACCTTTGGCACCATGTCCCGAATTTTCGAATTTTGAGGTCGCATCTCGTGGTCCACGCGTGAACGAGGCGCGATACGCTTGTTCGCGCAATCTCGGCGCGAGAATTTGCCAGCTGGTCAACCTTTTTTGCGGTGGTTGAGAATTGTTTCCTGGCAGTATTGCAACAGCCTGTCATGCCGCCCGGTCTCAAACGCTTCCCAGGTGGGCCACCTCAGCTAGTGGAGGAAATTTCACCGGGAAGTTGGACCTTAGTGTGCGCATACGCAGAAGACGCGCAGGATGTGATCGCCACTGTTACAATCGCTCCTGGAATCCAGCAAACCCAGGTACCGAAGAGCAGCAGGAAGCTGTGGTTAGGCATATAAAAGCCGCTGGCACTACTAGGTCTGTGTTTGGAATGGATGAAGGGCCCCATCGAAGGGGAAGAGCGTTGGACGATTCGACTGCTTTGCGTCCGCGTTGATCTGCAGCGCCGTGGGATTGCGGACTGGTTCATGAAATTTGCTGAGGATTGCCATTTTTCGTCGAATTGGTACAGGAAAACCAACGCTGCACAAAAAAGAAACCAGTCACAAAAATTTGTACGCTTTATGCTGTCCACGATTGAGGAGCACAACGGCGGCGTACTATTCTAAAACCGTGGGTGGGCTCGTGTCGGAAGCGTCACAAAATGGCCTCCTGGATATCTGGCCAGCGAGGGGCGGGTTACATTCGTCGACATGTACAAGCTCATGCTTCTGCACAGTGCCGAGCCGGAAATATTTAAGCCGGACATTGCGACTCTGAAGACAATTTTATACCGGCAAAGGGGTTCTGGGATGGGCGTTGGCTCGCCTGTGCTCCATTTAATATCTACTCCTCCACAATCGGCCAATTGGATTTCTGTACCATAAAGTTGGTGATGAGAAACCACTTGCTGATACAATTGATCATGATCGACCTGTCAGTCATTCAACTTCGCAAAGTCGAAGATGACACGCTTTTTATGTACAAACGTGGTGGTAGGCTGTGGAGATGTCAGCTTCGAAATCATTCTTCCTCGTTCTCAAGAATTACAATAGTCTAACAGCTGTCATCGCTCACTTCACCGTGTCAACAAATCCTATCCCAGGTCTGCAAGCTACACACAACTGGAGATCGCATTGGCCACAAGCTGCCAACCCCATTTGTCCTCCACGTCCGTGAGGTTTGGGGGCAATGCGCCATTGATTGTCCCGCAAATGGTACCAAGTTGCTCGCCATGGCGGCGGCTGCAGTACAATCATGCCAGATTCCATAGATTTTCCCGAGTGAGGGCACAGACCGCATGCGCCATGAGCAGTGATTGTTTTTTGAGCCTACGCTTTATCGCACAGACCAGGCTTTGGGCCAAGTAGGTTGACCGCAGTTCCATCGGTCCAATAGTGTGCAAGCAATCGATCACCTCCAATTCTGCCACTTGCCATTGCCGTGCAAACCTCTCCGAGTCGTGCGAAATCCACCCACTCTTGGGCGATACATTCCCGGAGCTGGGTCATATATGATCTCCAGCGACGTGAGCTTGGGCCACAGTTTGATGAAAGGGACAAGTTCGTCGTGAAAACAGATACCTTCGATGTGCATGTATGGTGATCCGCAGGGCGGTGTTTTGTATGCATAATCATCGCAAGACGAAAACAGAATCGGAGCTCAAAACGCAGAGCATCCCTTTTTTTCCCCACCGCAAATGGCCAAGCAAAATCAATTCGCATTGATCCCTAACTATTAGAGCATGGAGAAAGATATTAAAGTCAACAGAGCGGAAGTCTATAATACGATTACACTTTGTAAATAGAGCTTATACAACCCATATCCGTGGATTGTATATGAGCGAGACTGTAGCTTTACGTTGAAGGGAGCATCGCATGCTCATTCATTGGCGGACGTGCACGCAGCATGTCCAAAAGAGATTCCTTTGTTTCCAGGTCTTGGGTGTGTGGCCCATGCCCCTGTATAGATCTGAAGCGACCTCAACTCGGGCAGCAGCGGGTTCGCGATAAGACGTCCTAGCAGCTCCTCCGTGACTCCCATCATGGTTCGTTGGCTGAGATCGGCGAGGTTGCGCTCCTTGACCAAGGTGTGGCGATAGCGCCTGGCACCATTGATCGACGTATTTTTGCAAGAGTGCGAGGCTGAGGGTACTCGCTCTGCATGTGGAATCCGGATGTAAAGCGCGGCCCAGTGTTTCCTCCTCCATGCATGCTAGTTCTTGGTAGCGCCTTGTGGTACAATTGAGCAGTAGCGACTAGCAGCTTCGGCACCTGCTCCAAGATGAGCAAAAGCCAAACGGGACCAACACCGGATCTGCTATGTCAAGTCGAAGATCAAGCATTGGCGTCCGCATCTCTCGAGGAAGCGCAGAGAGCCTGTAGCTGCAGCCCGCCGTTGTCAACCGCCAGCAACTCGATTACAGGCAGATCTGCTGCCTCAAGGAATTCAGACTGTGCAGACCATGTACGGCTAGCGTACGAAGGCGTGGAAGGGTGAAGGTAGAGCCACGGAGTACAATTGGCCAACCGTCCGGCACGACGTTGCAGTGAACAAGGTTGATGCATTGAGATAGAAAATTCAAAGTGGCTGGAAGGCGATGAACACTCCCCGAGATGGAGGTGGGTGAGATTTCGCCAGCTGTCTTTCAACGCCAACGGCCACGGCTCTTCAGACCGCATGAATCCACCCTGCATAACAAGTCCGTTGAGCTGGGGGATGACCTTCAATATAAAAGGTCGTATCCATTGACGATCGGCAAGGTGTAGCCAAAAGTTGTGTGATTGCTGTCCGTCATGTGAATGCGTACGTTGCGAAGCATGGGCATGGGATTGGCCGGCAAGGCGCGAAAAAGTCGCAGAAGGGAACACTGCAGTAAATTACTAGATCCCGCACGCGGGAGAAGTAATTTGCGTAGAGATAATCGCTCACAACGAGATCCTCCGCTTTGCCCTTGAAGTCAAGGCAAAATGATAGCGGTAGAGCCCAGAGCGATCAATCCATTTGATATGCGGGGAATTGCCTGCTCAGCGCGTAGCTCGAGACCAGGTGTATAGTTGATCATAGTCCACAGCTGCGGTGTGCAAATTGCAATCGCCCGCCAGAAGCGACACACGAGACAGATGGTGACGACGGGAGTTTGAGACGGTGTCGGTACCACAAAGTTCGTCCCGAAGGGCATCTGGGGTTGGAGCTGGGTAAATATCCTCCGCCCATATCTCGATGGGCAGGCCAAGATGTCCATTCGGGGGGCGCCAGTCGTCTTGACCGAGCTTTGCCGCAATGCAGCGACCGATGTCGCGGGCTTGTAAAAGGGCTTACGAAGCAGCGCCGGAAGTTTGTCTCGAGCGAGGGTTGAAGGATGTGTGCTCATCGTGCGAGGTGAGAAAGTTTAGATGGAACCACTTGAAGGAGGTGGTGCTCTTATATATGTGCGTGAAGCGACCTGGAAGCAGGTTCAAGACTCGGATTACTATAGGAACCTCGATCGACGCCTTTCCAATGCCGAGAACAACACTGAAGCAAATCAAAGCGTGGACCCGGAAACGCGGCGGGACTATGAGCGCACAATCATTAGATTTGAGACACGCTGGGTGGTAAGCTTTCTGACGATTGGTGATACTTGCAAATCACCAGAAATTTAACGCAAGCGAAAATTTGACAGCAGAAATGCATTTGATTCTCATCCGCAAGACAATACCAAGATATCTCTTGTGCAAGAGACAAGGCCATGTAGGCCCACAAGAGCACACTCAAACGGTCCTAAACGACTCCGGGACTTGGCCACCGCGCGTGGGAACCTTTGTTGCTTGGATGGTGGGCCAAGGCGTTGATGTGGTGATGCATGTGCGTTCTTATCTGCGCACCACGAATGGGAGATCAACAGTCCAACAAAGCTGAAGTGGGTACGGTGCTGCGCATTTAAAAACGTAGAATAGAGTATATCATCTGCAGGGACGGAGCCGGTCACATAAGATCAGATATCGTGGGGTAAGATCAACAATCCGCGAGAAGTCTTCTCCTGCGAGGCCATCATACTCGACATGGTGACTATGAAGAGGATGATAAGCGTCAAACGAGATTGCGACAAGAGAACTCACGCATCGTGGACGTGTTGCCTGATCCCACGAGCTGTGAACGGCTGTGAATCGCAGTGGCGGCAGAGGAAACGCCGCTTGTCTGCAGGAGCCCATTCCGGCTTCGGTTTCTTGTTCTCGTCGAAAATGTCCTCCAACACTGCTGGTCCAGGCGCAGGCCCAGGGCCGTCAAGACAGTCAAAAATCCCAATGGAGGTGTGGCGCAGCGCGTGATGTCTCTGCAGTCCAAAGCGTTAGACGGCTAGGGAAACCCTAAAGGAAAGGACTCGCCACGCGCGAAAACACCATTGTCACTTTGCAGTCAGGTGCGCCGCAGCGGAAGACCGGTCCAAGGCCATCGAGCTCAGCAGGCTTGATGATTGTGGGATTGCCATTCGCAGACAATGCAGCAGCGGAGACCGCTTTTGAGGCAAGCTCGTCATATTCGAAACCGTAGACAGGAGCGTCAACCCGCCGATCAAGTGTACGCTTATTGTTGTTCTTGCCATGTAAAGCAGCGGGAGGACAAACATGCCGACAAGCCTCCGCACAGGTTAATGCTCGCCAGTCGATGCTGGGACCTAGACGCTTGGGCTTGGGACGAGAACGCAATGCGGCATCAGCCTGAGTGCATGGCACGCATAGGAAGAGTGCGTGAACTCGTTGTGCGGGATGAGTCCACTGCGCGGCTGTGACTGCAGGCATGGCCGAATTCGAGAAAGAAGCCTCATTGGGAAGCAAGGAAGCGAACTGATGACGAGCGAAGTCGGCCCACTGAGTCAAGTCCGCGTTGACATGAGTGGCTACGCGATCTGACTGTGCCCCAGATTTTGACAGTGATATTGCAACGCGACCAGTTAATGCGACCGTCTGTACTGAAGCGCAGCTTGCGGAATGCTTTGAGAGATGGAACTGGGCCGGCATGTGTGCGAAGAATGTACTTGTGCAGATCTGCCATCTGTTCTCGGATAAGTTGCTCCGTCTGGGCAAACTCGCGGCGCTGGCGCCTATCTGCGAGCGTTGACACTTCGGCATCTGCTGCGCGAATGGTGGTCGCTTGTTGGACTGTGGGTCCGCGACCGGTGAGCGAGCGGCACTGCATGAGAATGCTAGAAACTTACGTTGTGCCGTGGCCGTTTCCCCAGATCGAGTAGCTACGTGGACCACGTCCATCAATGTTTTGGAGTTATATAAGTCGCGCTTCTTCCAGTTATGGGTCTTGGCCTCGGTGCGTAGACTTCAGACAGATGTCAGAACACTCAGAATAATGGGGTCTTTCGCGCACGTACGCCTTATCGTTGCTTTTCTTGATCGAGCGCATGTGAGACTCATGTTCCGCGGCCCACCAGATGAGTTCTGCGGCCCACTAGGTAATCTTTCATGAGCATATACACAGTGCGATAGGAAAGAACGGACTTTCTGTTTGGTGAGTTGTAGAATGGCGCGCCCATACCACTTCGAAATTGCACTTTGCTGCGAAACTGTGCTTTCTGTGTTTATAAGGTCTGAGGTGGCCTCGTCATATATCGGTTGGACCTGCTCAGCCAGAAAACTGATCGATTGGGCTTTCAGCTGCCGGTCAAGAGCTGGGCGTGTGAATGAGCTGGGCAGTCCCATGTATAAAGACTCGGTCGACTTGCCTGGAGGCGGGTTGGCGAGTGGGCAAGCCATGATCAGCTAGCGGACTCTGGTCCTCAACCCTAGGAATTGCCCTCCAAAAATGCTCTGGAAGGTGGCGGCGGAGCCTGTTGTTCTGCAACTGCGAGGGACAGGAGAGACTTTCGACGAACTTCTTCCCACACGTGGGCTGTAGGACTTGTCAGCCTCGCCCAGACCAGCTGGCTGAAGCAGCCAATGACACTCACATCAATGCAAAGTTTCACGGTGAGCGTGATAGAGATCCACACCCGGTTCGTCGGCCGACTGCATATGCGACATTGTCCCCATGCGAAGACAAACCGTCCCCACTTCTGCTCCTCCCAACCCACAGGCGGATCCGGGAGCGGTCGAGGGAGGGCATTCCTCCGCGCTTGGCGCCATAAGTGTTTCGAATGGATCTCGGACGTCAAGAGACTGCGGAAGTATTTGCAAATGTTGATCAAACTAGCAAGGACGTCTGGTGTGACATATGTCAGGACGGTGCTGAGGGTCTCGACGGGTAAATTGCCAATGGGCGACGGTCCAATGCGGGCTGAAGTAGGTGCAGTTTGAGCCCGTTCAACTTTCTTGTTGCGAGTCTTGCTGGATGAAACGGCTGGGGCGGTCTGGAGGATAGCGTTCTTCCGGCTTTCTCAGCACGAAGGTGCGCTGCATATCCAACACGCAGCGATGACGCCGTGCTCAGCTGATTAGGTGGTGGCTTGGAGAAGTCCGAGAACACTGGCTTGGGTGGGATGAAGGGTTCCAGGCGAAGCATCAAATCTACGGCCGCATCGTCCGCTTCATCGGAAGTGAGACCCGGCCAGGAATTCGTTGGAGGCATGTCGCAAGCGTCCTTGGCGAATGGTGGCAACAATGCTCACGAAGAGGTGTGGATTGTCAAGCCGATTGCGCAGAGATCGGTGTGAGCGCCACCGGAGGAAGTGTGATGTGAAGAAAAGCTCAATCCGGGGACCGGCGCTAGCCTAATGCCCGTCCCGACATCGCGCTAGCTAGAACCTTTGCGCCTATACAAAAAGTATATTGACCTTCTTGCATGCTTCGAGGCTGTCACTTTCAAGTCTCCAGCTTGGAATCCACGTTATCAATTCAAAAAATACATTAGGCTAAACAACGACACGCGCAAGATGCGCCAGATATGACACGAATTTAGCATAACCTGCAACAAAAGTATATCCCCAATATAAATCAAGGCATTATTATTGGATCACAACTCAACCATCACCTCAATAGGATATCGCATTAGGCGCGCTGCAACCAGCCCACACGCAGACCGAGTAACTCCTGCGTGTGCTCGGGGTACACGGTGTTGCTCTCCTGAAGCAAGGCGGCGATCTGTTGGCACACCTGGAACGGATACACCAGCTGCTCATGTTGTGCGAATGTCGGATACTGCTCAATCAAACTGCTAACCCGTCAGCTCACAGCGCTCAAACTGCATTCCTACTAGCAGCGTACCTCTTGATATCCGGCGTCGGAATCGTCGGCTTGACGAGCCGATACAATATCTTGGCCACATGCAGCGTTGCGGTGCGTTTGAGCAGGTAGTGCTTGTTGGTCTCGTACGAAACCAGCATGTGCGGTTTGAGCATCCATAGTAAGAGACGCGGCTTCTCCTCTTCCTCGTCCAGGACAATGAACCGCCAGACGGCATGAGCTTGTGCGAGTTCGTGCATGTCCTGTACAACATACGCAGACAGCGGCATCCGAATGACACTGATGCAGTATTGATTAGATGTGAGAGCGAATAGGGAAGGGAAAATCGAACATACTCGTTACTGGGCACGATGGGTCTCAGCGAGTACTTGGCGATGCGGTAGGTCAACGACGGTTCCGGCGGTGCCTGGTCATCGAATGGAGATCTCGCCGGCCCGCTCTTGGAGGGCTGACAGCGACCAATAACGGCGCCACACAAGCAACGTACGATTTCCCACTCGTCTTTATCGTTTCTCTGCACAATGATCAGCACCAGAATACGACCGAATGAGAGAAGAGAATGTCTGCTGCATACGTAGCCCGTGTGACACGATCCTTCGTCACACGAGTTGTTCGTATGAGCGGGGCGAAGTCTCGATATTGGACGCTTTGTATCAGCCATGAGCAGATGCCCGCCAACGGAGTACTGCCGCAGCACATTCCACGCCTCGCTCGGAACCCGCGAGGGCTTCTACTGAGACGTAGTCCGTGCCGACGCGACAGTGCACCGCCGACAACCGGTAGGATATCCCAGCAATGACTTTCTTGATCGTCCGACTTTGCGCACGAGCTAGAGGTAGACGAATGAAGGGAAATACTTACCAAAGAAGTGGCCGCGCTCGAAGTGGCCTTGACATTGGTTACAACCACGGCTGATGCATCGAATAAGATGTAGCTCCCACCGACGAGTGCCTGGCCCTCAACAGGCCAGAACCCATGCGCGGCCTTGGCAGCCTGGTCCGTCAGCTTCTGGTCGTGGTGACACATCCACGCATCAAGCAACTCCGCCAATGCTCGCTCGGGAGATCGTTCCACCGTGTGATCTTGCCGTTCTGCACAAGTGGCAGTGAGCACGAGTTGCACACAAACGCGGTTGGTGCGAGCGCGACGATCTGGTCGGTGTCGAGCAGCGCCTTTGACTCAAGCGGGGCCGGGCGGGACGCGACGACGACGGGCAGGTTGATCTCGTAGTGCCCGCTCTGCACGCGCACTTCTTGGTTGCCCGTTGTGACGTGCACGGGCAGACGCAGAGGGCGAGACCAGTTGGTCCCGCACTTGAGCAGCAGGCGTTCGATGCCGTTTGCGGATCCGCTGGCAATGACCTTGGCCTCAACGTCGTTACCGGGGACAAGGCCGTCGACGCGGAGGAACGCATACAGCGTCTTCAATGTCTCCTGGTACTCAGCAACATACGTGACTGAGAGACCCGCAGTAACTGGAACTTCAGGTTCTGCAACGTGTCAGCCAAGCGATGCATTCTAGACGTGGAGCATACTCACTCGTCTCGGGAGAGGTTGCCGCCTGTTGCGACGCCTTGTTGCCCGTTGCAGCAAGCCACGCGAGAGGTGGAGCAGAAAGACTCCGACTCCGACTTCGGCTGAGGGTTTTTTGCAGTCTCCGCAACGTTGTGGACGACTTGTTTGGAGTCACTGTGCCGGAACTCTCGGGCAACTTGGATGGCAAAGCCTGCGGAGGCGACTGTTCGAGTTTAGACCGTTGCAGAGCCGACTCCCGCACAAACTCGGGCAATGTGAGCATCGTCTCTGGGTTGTTCAGCTCCTGCTCAACGATGATTGCGGGGATGGGCTCGCGGATGAACTCGGGCAAGGAGAGCATCGCCTGCGGGTCGCGTTCCTTGGTTTTTGACCCGAGAGGACAGCATCCTGCGAGTGCATCCGCCCTGCGCTAGAATGCTGGATCAGTTGTTCGACAAAAGCATCGCGTTTGGTCATGTTGGTCTGCCGGGCGCGGTCCATCCTGGCCTTCATGTCCTCATCCATGACCACGACCTGGTCAGTCATCTTGCGCGCCGACGCCCGCCCGATCATTCCGAGCAGCTTGTCGAGCTCGCGCGGGTCAGGTTCATCATTCGCACGCATCTTCTGCTTCTGCCTGTCTGACACATGCGCGGCAGCGGTAGATGTCGAAGGTCCAGCAGAGCGGGCGCGCTCGATCTGTTCGAGCTTGGCCGTCTTGAGCTCGACTCGCTGGTTATGCAGTTGCGGCGCCACGAGGTAAAGCCGGTCGATGGCCAGCGCGACGCTCTCAAGGTCCATGCGCATCTTTCGTCTGCAGCCGACAGAGGGCCAGTGGTGGAGGCGGTCATGCGTGTTGCAACGCTGCGGATGGATTTGGTGTCGTCGTACTTGTACTCGGGCGGGTAGTCGTACGCGTCCAGCTCGGCATCGTCGGGGTGCTCGTACTCGGGCGGGAGCGGCGACCAAGCACGCGGTGGCACGGCAGAAGCGACTCGTGGCGCTCGCGGCTAAGGTGCAGGACCGTATCGAGATCCTCGTCGATGCGTGACCATAACAACGTCGTCTCAACGGCGGTCGTCGGCAGGGCGGGGGCGGAGGAGGAAGATTGATCGATGCGGCGCGACTGGAAATCGGTGACTTGTCGCTTGAGCGTGTCGTAGATGCTGGTGTCAGCATGTGCAGACGCTGGCGATTCAATCGCATGGCCGTCCTGACCATCCACAGCCGTATGCAACTGAGAGAGTCGCGCGAGATGCGCAAGGGCTGAAACGAGTGCACGCGCAAGCTGCGCGTCCGTTGGCGACAAGGTGGGTAACCTTCCGTCAACACGCCGCTGCAGCTCCGAGACGAGGGCGGGTTCGTCATCGCTGCCTGCAATCTGAACCATGCCGTCCAGCGGGTCATGCGACCGCAGGTTGGATACAAGAGTCTCCAAAGATGCCACTGTAGAGGTTGATGCCTGGGCCATTTGCGACGAGGATTCACCAACACTGCCTGTGGGCATCGAGTGTCTGCGGTTGGTGGCAACGATTGGCTGCCACTCATCCGAGGAGGAGCCCGACAACAGACCGTTGAGGGTCATTATGCAGGACTGTTTAACGTGGGTCATTGAGGCGGCCATGTCGCGTTGCTGCTGGCGTTGCTAATCAATCACAGGAGAAGGTCAGTGACAGGCAGTAACATCGTTTTCAATCTCCTGGCAGCTCCGCGCGAACAAGAACACTAGATTGGCGTGTTGTGACGGGACCACAGCCGATAGCTTGTTGTACTGGGGTTGCGGGAGCGATCCAACAACACGAGCAATCGGCTGCTGTGCCTTTGTGGACTGGCTTAAGGGTAGGCGATTTGGGAAAGCTCCGTGTTCAAAGCACCCCTCGGGAAGATTAGCGGCGCAAGCACAGGATCGGTGCGAGGACGCTCGTCGCGGGAGCTGCCAGTCAACTACGCGAGGGGCTCACCTTGACATCCTCAGCCGACACCGTTATCTCGACAGCGGTTGCCCCGGCGACGTCCAGCGGCTCAATCTCGTCGAGCAGTTCCTGCGCAAGATCGCGCTGTCTTGTGCGCACAAGTGCGGGGAACGGTGTGGGCACCTGCGAGTCCAGTGGCACGACCGTATCCTGGGTAGCTACAAATGGGTTTTTGCTGGCTGTCCGCGCAGGCCGCTCCTTGACGAGAGTTGCCATTGCACGCACACCCGCGAAATTCAGAGAAAGGAAGGTGGTGACTTGGCTCGGCGCGGGAGCCGATTCGAACGATGGTCAAGCTGTAAGCGCTAGGGAGCTACCGCAAAGTCCGCTCCTCTGTCGATCCCAGATACTACTCCCTGATCGGTCCCTCGGCTCGCTTGACCCTCTCGAACCTCTCGCAATGTGTGTATCAGCAAGGCACAATAGCATCACACAGAGCACAACGGCCTCGCGCATTTCGTAGCCTAGTCTATCGAAAATTCCAAGCTCATCTTTCCCGCGAAGAGCCAGCCTCATCTCCGCTTCAGCCTCACCTGTCATGCCAACAGGATGTCAGCTGACGAGCTTGAGGCTGAGCAACGGAGCCATATATTCAAATGACATCCTCATCTCGTTTTCAGCTTTGCCTCTCGCCTCCCCATGAACATCTTCATCTTCCCGTCCAATGCCGACATTGGCACCTGCATCCAAGATACTCTCTCAGCACTACAAACTCGAGAGCAGCATTTTCAGCCCCGCTCGCTATGGCCGCACCTCGTACGCCCCTTTTCAACTCCAAGAATCCGACTTTCTTAGCTTCGGTCTCTGCTACAGACCCTCACCGTGCAGGATCTATAGCAGACATGAATTCCCGTGAGTATGATGAGATGTTCTCTTGGTCTTGGATCTCTGACTAGCTTTCTCCGAAGACGCATCCGGATTTCTGCTAGTCCTCAGCGAGTTCGATCGATCGTCCGTAGCCCCGAGCGCATCGTCCGCCACAACGTCGACAAATCTCAGCTGACCTCGCCAACTGTCCGCGACGCTTCGAAGTATACTGATATTGCTGCCAGGCTGCCAGGCTACGCGGCAAGGTGGGCTGATGACATTCTCTGTAGCCGAGGCATGATCACAGACGATGAGGAGGGACAACTTGCGCCAAATATCCCTAGGTCTGCGGCACAACTTGCAAGCCAAAGAGCAGCACTCAAGATGGAACCCTCATAACGGTATGCGCTTCGATCCTGCCAAACCTGTTCGGGAGATATCTTATGCCGCGGGGTCGGTCGACGACAGTCGCGCAGGTCGCACAGGCCACCCGACATGCCGTCAAAGTTGTATTCCAAGTCCGGGCTGACACCACAAGGAAGTCAGTACTTCAAGGACATCTGGGAATGGTACCTTGAGGATTTAGGGCGTATCGGGTGCCTCCCGAAGGACAGCAGAAGAAGAAGATGGAAGGAGCTGCCCACCAGCTCGGGCAGAAGCTTTACAAGGTACACAAAAAGCTTCTGAAATATGCTGGATCTACTTCCTGATGGTATCGAGAAGATTGCAAAGGATCTTGGTGTCAAGCCTAGATCGTTCAACCACTTTTGGAGGCATCCCGCGCACCGGGATGAGATGCGCCAGATTGAGATGAAGATTCGGGGTAGACTTGTTACTACAAGCAACGAACACCATGATAGTGTCAACTGAGCCACGTCCAAGGTGCATGACCTGAATAGGTTGGAAGGATTACGGACTGCCACGAATTCTGTCTTCGATTTGATTTGAAGTATCAAGATATTTCTATACTTGCGTGATTAAGAACTGAATGGCTTTGGAGCAGACATGTGCATTATTGCGGCTTGAGTTACATCAAATGAGTGATCTATGTCGTGGGGAACAGGACAAGACGCCGGAAGTACGAGATGGCTCAGGAGCGACGGTTGAACTGGCATCGGAGTGTCCTAAGTATTTATCAGCGTGATTGTAGCCTTGAGAAAGTTGCTCTGACCATTGTTCGCATGTTGGCGGCTACTTCTCGAGGACTTAGTTAGGCTCTCGCGCTGTGTGGATCTAGTGCGTACGAATTTGTTTCGCGCGCCAGCAGAGGACCCGGGGAACACTAGCCATGCGGTTGTTTCCAAACGACGCGCTAAGTCTAGTTTACCTTCTTTTCTTCAATACAAGCAACGTTCATGCACACTGAGGGCAATCGCCAATTCGTTGTCCTTTCCTGCCAAAATCATTTTTCGTATCCTGTTGCGCATCAACGATGAGAGCTAAACTTGAGACTCATGGTAGGCCGG
>JAGTJP010000556.1:0-13963 GCA_020744175.1 Auriculariales sp. MPI-PUGE-AT-0066
CATGCATGCGCTCAGGGCTGCCGCCCACGATCGTGCTGGACTCCACCGCTTGGTCAAACTGCGTCTGTAGAGACTGACGCAATGACTGCTAAGGCCATCTTCGGCCAATCTTCTCCCAACCAGTTTGAGAGCGGTAGGACCGTGCCGATCTCGACCACATCCGATGCGAGGTCATGATTGCTGCAGCGCCATGCACTGCCACATACACTCATCAGGTTCATCCTCTCAATTCCGCCACAAGACTGTGCAAAGTCAGCTCATGAGCACCAGAATCAACAG
Organism: Auriculariales sp. MPI-PUGE-AT-0066; assembly: GCA_020744175.1. Lineage (NCBI taxonomy): Eukaryota > Fungi > Basidiomycota > Agaricomycetes > Auriculariales > Auriculariales sp. MPI-PUGE-AT-0066. The sequence goes on from JAGTJP010000556.1 coordinate 280, forward strand.
GTGTCACAATATCACAGCTCCTATTCCTCGACCACGTGCACGCGTATACAAAGTGGGCGATATGGCGATGAACGGAGCATTAATAACCCGGGGGCGGCGCTGCAACTTGTTGAAGAGTGGATCAACAAGGTGTTCCGTGCCGTTCAACGTCAATGCGCGGATGCATACTCAGGAACCTGCACGCGTGTCTATCTCTGAAATACATCGGACAGTGAGTAAAGGCTCTGAGCAATGTCATTTAGTCAGTGTTAAGAACCTTGCTCCTTTTCTCGCGCCAGGGCTGTGCGAACTCGCGTGGTGGTTCATCTTCCACCCTGAACTATGTTCACGTCACTGTTTTGATTTTCTGCGCCCTGCCTGAGTGCGACGGGACAAGCTTGCTCCGAGCAGTGGCGAGCGTAAGTTGTGCGAGGTAAATCATCATAATGCACGGGAATGGCCCAGGCACATAGTGTATGAGAAACTGTCACACCACATGGCTCGCCGGTCTCCCCCCTCGCCCCCGAAACTATGGTCGGAGTGACATTGCGTTATGGCTCGGGACAAAGAGGACCCACGTGGGATGCTGTGCGAGCCGGCTGATTTTCAGAAACTCTTCAGAGCGCTTACGACAGCTGGATGGGAGGTGTGATTCAATTTTGTGCATTCCGCAGCACCCCTGGCTAGACGGCACATGATCTGCCACCGCCCATGATATTTCGCACGTGCAAAGGTACAGCTGACAACGCCGTGACGCTTCTATGTCCCTTTCTTACTCGGGAAAGGGTCAGTCTCCTCGGAAGACAAACGTCCGCCGTTGCACGAGCTCAACTGAATGGAGTGGCGGGCTTTCACGGAACAAGTAGTGATGGTCCTGAATCGGAAGGCGGTGGGTTGGAGGTCAGGTTGACATAGTCGGATTACCTGAGGCTGGCACTCCTTTCCATTCCGCGAGGAGCCTGCCCTGGATGACTAGGGCTCAGGAGCCACGAATGACGCAGCATTTGCAGAAGTGGCATGAGAGGAGTGATGGTGCTAGAGTGCTAGTACATCATAAGCGTGGCTGGAACTAGTTGACCGACGTGGACGCAGTGCGCAACGTCAGAAGGACTAGACTGTAGCGATTGCCTGTGCGTTCTCGACGCGTACAACAGTGATGATGATGATGCGCCGGACGCTCTACATCGCGTCACATGATCCAACGTCAGGAGACCTTTAGGAGAAATGGCAGAGAGAGGGGAGACAGAAGGGATCAACTGCGAGCAACGCCATGGATGTGAGGGAGCTGCTGCGCACTGGGTTGTGATGATCGTCCGGCGAGACTCTGCCGCGTTTTCTCGGGGTCCGTACCTTGTAGGTTACATTCATTTTGGACGTGATTCACCTTCAATTTGGGAATTCAGAGTATGCTCATGGAAGACACCCACGTTAAACCCGAAATCTGTGGCATCTGACATGCGATTGATGGACCGCGAAACGTGAGCAGGCGTGGCTAGAGGGTGGTTTGCCACCATACCATACCAGGCCTATGCGGATTGCCTAGAAATTACGTGCAAGAAGAGTCGAGTCATGTATGAACGCACATGCGCGGAGGATGCGCGGAGGAGCGATCCGCTGCACAAGGGTCCGCCCAACCGAGCCATGAGAGAGCAAGAATCGCAGTCGAAGAGAGGCACGAGTGATCAAGACGGTATAGAGCTGCGATGCGCGGACGGTTTGGAGGCGAGCGGCAAGAACAACGGCTTCGGAGCGCTAAAGATCCGGAGGCCGAGCACATTGCGACAACGGTCCATCAACATCGCCCCTGAAGAAGACCCCAACGCGCGACCCTGGCGACTCTTGCGCGGGTTGATTGACTGGCTTTAGAGGCCGTATATAGCCCGGTTCGATTGCGGGGCTGAATGACAACCACGCCTCCCAGTCGTTTCAAGCTACCCTCTCCCGAACATCTATAATGCGTCTGCCTCATTGCTGCTCTCGTGTCGGCAGCCTTCGTCGCTGCTGCTCCCTATAGCACTAAACACGCCCGCCACCATTGATGAATGGACGGTCAAGCGAGCTGAACCGACTGTCAACACGATCCCAGGACTGGACGATCAAGGCACGCGCGAGGCTGCCACCGTCGCGGACTGGACTATCAAGGCTCGTGCGACGCCGACCGTTGCGACAATTGACGATTGGAACGTCAAGCGCGTACCGCAGGCTACTGCCTGAGACCATCTCTGATTGGGATGTGAAGCGCGAGCCGCAGGTGACGGCAGACACCGTGGCTGACTGGACGGTGAAGCGTGAGCCCAAGTGACGCCAGCAACCGACAATGACTGGACCGTCAAGCTCGAGCTGCAGGCTACCCCCGCAGCAATCCCGAACTGGACAGTCAAGCGTGAGGTGCAGGTGACCCCGGCGGTCATTGAAGATTGGACCGTGAAGAGACGCGAGGCGATTCAGACCCTGCGACTTGAGGGCCGAGGCCACATACCCACATTCATTATCTTGGTGAGCACGAGCTCATCGCTCTGGCATTTTAGCCGCTGGTGCTGACTAGCGTGCTGCGCTACTTGTAAATCCCAGAACTATCATGGCGGTGTTGATCCCGCGTGAGGAATTGCGCGACGTGCCGTGACCGCGCAAAGACGTACACGTGGTACACGTAAGATTCATATTTGAGTCCGATTACCTGTAACAATAGGAGATTGCGTTGTAAAGTGAATGATACCATAGCTGATTACTTACTTGTCAATTTTTGTTAAGCTTCATTGATGATTGCCGTTGACGTCAGCTGGTGCTTCTCAAATGCAAGAATGAAACGCTTGAGCGGTGATAGTGACATGGAATCATAGCGGGGAGGTTTTAACGTGGAATTAACGGACTTGATGGCGAAGAAAAAGGCACACAGGCCCTTGCAAATGTTGAAAGTCACGCAAAGTCAATATGCACGGTAGAGCCTTCATGTTTCTTCTGGACAGACTCGTTTCTTTTGATGAATTGCGAAACTCATAGCCACAGCAGCTGTGCTCAACGTTGATAATCGCACATGCTTGTGTACATTACGCGAATCAGAACTGTCGTTCAAGCAAGAGGCCTAGGCGAATGATAGTCAGCTTTGGCCACAAAGCAGGAGACACCGCAGATGCCTTCGGCTGAATCAGCATCGAAATTTGCTCAGCGCATTATGTTCGCATCTGACAGAGAAGCACAGGTTGAAGCTAACTCTCCAAGCACAGTGCTTCGCAATGATCGGAACAGGTGAGAAAGTGGCCATATCCGGAGCAGGTGCCTCGCCTAAGTCGTTCATTCCAGGCGGTTTTCGATTAGCCCCTTTCTGCGTTTGCCTCCCCACCAGAATACTGAGATGTCCAAATCAATCTTTAACCGCGTCAAACCGCATCATTCTGAGAAGGTGGATGAAGCTAGCATTACGGTCCCGTGCCAAATCAGGAGGCTAAGCAAGCGTTCCACCCCCTTGCTCGCGGATAAGGATGAATCGGTTCATGATCACAGGGGCGGCGAGGGCGCAGGGGCATGACGTACCGCAGGTATAGCATGATTAGTTCTGCTACTGGGCAGTAGTATCGACATGCGCGTGGGTCAGAATGCGATAGTGCACGGTACAGGCCATGTACCCTCGATCCACATATCAGTGCTCGTTCACGCTGCTGAACCACGCCACGGTGCTTTTTGTGCGATGTTTAGCGTGGTTGATAATATGGTGAGATCTATGCTGATTTTTGCGCAAGCGGAGCGCCAGTGTCCCTTCCACCAGAGACGCAGTGGATCTTCCTCTTATTGAGCTACGGCCCTCCAGTCCATTGTAGCCGGTGAATTAATACTATTTGGTGGGGCCATACTATCGAAGGCAGTTGTGGGTGGCCCTTTGATCGCCGGACGGCGAAGACTTTCGTTTAATCGATAGCTTAGACCCTAAGGAAAGCTTGAACGAAGTAGTTTGAATCATGTCTCAATTGACCGATTATGCAAACAATGCGAATTTTGAACTGAACTTTGAAGTGTCAGCTGGTGATGGGCGGCAGCGTTTCCGAACCCCTCGAGTCTGGCAAGGTCCTCGGAGTAGCAATGAAGTCGCAATATCAGGCCAGTATCACGGGATAAACACATCAAAAATAGCTGAAGTCGAAATAAATGTGAGTACATTCAAGCTATCTGAACAAATTTCCGCGTGAGATTGAAATGCACTGAGCTGACGCAGATTAATGGCCGGGATTAGTAGTTTGAGCAAAACCTACCACCAGGGGATCATCAATCCTGCGCAACTACTTCTAGAGTCGGTAAGGTGTGATGCGCTGATTTGATTCGGGAAACGCACACGCAAACGAAGCCGAACGGCCAGAGAGGCAACCAGTCGCCGGACCTAGCCGAACATCCCTTGGACTTTGACACCATCATTGGCGGTGAGCCTTGCTCACTTCCTCGCGCATCCCGGCCCTGCATTATCACACCTCGCCGCATGCATTTATCGCAATAGTATCCCAGTTTTACGCGCCGCGCACAGTCGGAGAAGTTTATGGCTTGCTGCGCCTAATCAGTCAAGCGCACAACTCTTCCAACAAGTGCGATCGATGACCAGCCGCTGCGGTACCTGATATTTGTGCTTTTTCCGTTGGTTGGATGTCATTGCGTGCATTGCCTCCGGGCTGCGCAGGCCGGTGCGACGCAAGACCCTGCCGGTGAATACGCTTTTTGACACGCTATTGGCTATCCGCCGAAGCTAGGCTCACCGGAAGGAACTTTGAACCTGACTGCATGTCCGCATATAAAGATTTCCGGACGTATACACTGTGTCGCGCCAGTGGCAAGCCTCTCTGAGACCCCAAAGGATGAGCACTGGGAATGCGCTCGATACGCACAGCGGCCGCGACAGACAGGGCTCCTCTGCTACTGTGACAAACAGGGACAGCAGTATTAAGAAAGTAGGTAAGTTCACCCAGTCTTTTCGCATACTGCGTGCTATCGATGCCAATAGACGGTTCGAGGGGACATCGGGGAACTCAATCCACACGTTTTTACGGACGCAAAAGCGACTGTCCTCCACCACTGCAGCAACTGTCATGAGCTTATTCAAGGCGGCATTTATCACTGCGCCGATTGTGGAGTTGACTTTTGCACGCGCTGCGAGGTCGCCGGTGTTGCCATCGCAGACCACGACGAGTTGCACATCATGATCAAGGTGCTTTTTATTGCGTCAGCCGAACAACACATTGATCGCGCATACCCTAGTTTTCGGTTGGAACGACACTCGTTCGTCTCCGGGATGCGCTTCAGTTGGTCATCAGCCGTAGGGCAAATGACAATGTGGTCCCTGCTAACCCCGCTGTCGACGATGGCGGAATTCAAGGCCAACCGGACGTCAATGTAGCACATGAAATTGATTGTGCGGTCTCAAGCCTATCATTGGGGTGCGGTATCAATGTGCCTCATGTCCGGCACCGGCGGCGTCGGAAACGTTCAGCCTCGTAACAACTTTTCACTTGCTGTCACTTGCTTTGTGAACTGAAATATTTTTCCGTTGCTCAGTGCGAGGAATGTCACAATGGGAGTCACGAGGTGCATGAGCTGTCGCACGTCTTCGTCAAGCTACCTCGCCCGGTCATCCGACCACTGGTGTCATCTTCTCCACTCGTTCCACCCACATTGTTCGTCTATACTAATGTGGTATATGCATAGCTGAAGCATAACGCAGGTACAAATACACAGGCAGGAACATGCCTAACGCAAGCCCAGAGGAGATCGTGACGGGTGGGTCGCCATACTCTAGATCGCTCGTTCTTAACTGATGAGTATATTCGTAGCGTTCTTTAAGCATATCATTCACCCTTAAACTCTGTGCGATTGGTGTATTACACAGATCGAGGGGAACTGGTATCGTTGCACGGACTGTGGGAAGGACCTTTGCGAAGCGTGCGAGACAAGCAAGCTCCTCGAACATGATGATCGACATGTCTTTATGGTGTTCAGGTCTCAGGTTCGCATTCATTACTATCATTTCTAAACTTCATTAACAAGTTATATTAGGTGGACATGGTCGCTTTGAGCATCATAATCGATCTGGAAAATCTTCGGCCCATTCTAAAGCATCCCGTGTATTAGCTGTCCATAATGCACCTGTCTATATACCAAATTTCCATTTTATTCTGCTCAATCTACAGATCTTGGCGCATTGCGCAGAAATGAGAGCGCCAAGTTAACCTTTCCACTGTCTTTTCATTCGGAATTGTCCCGTTCAGTGATTTATCCGTGCTCGGGTATTTTTACAGTAGCTGCTCTGTCATTCCGGTTGACTGAGAAGCTCATGATGAGTATTCCTTCTCATGGACAGCCCGGGACGGATTGCTTTCCTTGGTGCAATAAAAGAACACGCTGTTAGTGTGAAGTGGTGAGCGCTGCACAGCACGGGCTATGGTGTTGGGATCTTCCCTGAGAGAGCAGCTGAAGCACCGGTTATGGGGTACGTCCCAGCATAAAGACTTCCTATTCTGGACATTGTTTAGCAGCTTTTCGTCCGTGCCATTGTCCTTCGTTATTGATGGAAACCCGACGAGCGCAATTGTTATTGATGGAAACCCGACGAGCGCAAGTTGAACCAGAAGGGCGAATCCTGATCTGAGATCGACTGAGGGGCTTTGCGCCTGTGGTTCCCCGAGCGTGATATAGACCACCCACGAAAACATATAAAGTCAGCGCCTCTAGGGAACTAGGACCTTATCATCTCACTCCTCTACTTCTGCAGACCCACAGTAGTCTTCCCAGAGGACCCTGATTTCAAAATGGCCACGCCATCCGATATTGCACCTCAACTGTCCAACCCATCTCTCAAAGCCAAGCCAGTCGTCATCCTTAGTGCAGGTGCAGACAGCCGAACTACTTCGGCCACTCCCGTGGGACCGCACAGACGCAAAGACTCAAAGTACAAGAAGAGAAAGGTCGGTGCTACTCCAAAGCATCACCGCAAACAAGCACGGCCGAGTCGCGTCGCCGTCGTTGTTGGAGAACCACCCACGGCCCAGTCCCGTGTACCCTTCCCTCAGCCTCAAACATATGACGAAAGAGGTCCAACTTCGACCGAGCAGCCCGAGAAAAATTGGAGCTGGTTCTGGCCGGAGTCCAAATCAGGTAAGGGTCCCAGCCAGGAAGGGTTTAGTTTAAGTGTATCATACTGACAAGCAAATAAACGCAGATCGGTATCCTCCAAAGCATCCTGAGCACTACACGGACTTTGACCGGAAATATGCGCCAGATAGATACGGCGACGAAGCGGGCGACAACGCACGAGTCTGGAAAATATACCGTGACCGTGCATCTGCGTACAGTGGCGATCTCATCTATAATTGGGATAAGATGTTAGACATTTTGTTACTATTCGTGAGCTTATTTCTCGTGTTGAGTGAGAGAGTGCTGATCTCAATCAGGCGGCTCTCTTCTCCGCAGTAGCGACAGCATTTCTCGTCGAAAGGTAAGCTGGTATACCGCATGCAGGCTATTATCTGATTTCATCTTCAGTCAAAAAAGTCTCCGCCCGGACTATGAAGCGTACATGGCGAAGCAGATGTTCGCCACAGTCTCAGCGATGCAGGGAAAGAATGTCTCAACTGCTCCACCCACAGATCCCTCCGACTTCAAGCCTGCTATGAGTGCGCGGTGGGTCAATGGCTTATGGTTCTGCAGCCTTGGGCTAGCACTATCCGTTTCACTCCTCGCCACTCTCGTCAAGCAATGGCTGTCAGAGTTTAACTCTGGCCTGAACGATCCGGCCGCGTCTGCCAGACACTGGATGCTTCGCCGCATTGTCTACGACACGGGCCTCACCAAATGGCGCCTTGCAGTCATCATTTCCGCCCTACCTGTCATCTTGCACATCTCGCTACTCTTGTTCTTCATGGGCCTTGTTGTCTTCCTCTGGAGCCTCGATAGAGATATTGCGAAACTCATGCTAGCAGGAGCATGCGCAATGTCGACCTTCTATCTCTTCGCAACATTCATGCCTTTATGGCAGATAGACTGTCCAACAGCGACGCCGCTTCTTCGCGTGGCCCAGCAGTCGTTGTTGACAGCCAATGAATGGTTCCAGCGGCGCTTCAGTAAACTCGTGAAACGGCATACATATCAGCGCATACCTCAAGACTTACCCAGCTCCCTGCACTCGTTGAGGAACCGCGCAGTTGAGGAAAAACTTCGGGCAGATGGCAGCGAGGAGCGACTCAACTTCCAGGCCTTGGAATGGATGATTGCGACCTTGCCGGCCCAAGAAGAAGTTAATTCCGCTCTCGATGCAATTGGTTCATTCTTTCCTCTTCAGCCGGTGATGATTAGGCTGAGCTCACCACCTATTGAGAAGGTACTAGTCCGACTCGGCTCCTTGGCTCAGCTTGAGCGTGCGGCAGATCCTCGAGCAATCAGCAACTGCTTACGAACGGCCATGTATCTCGATATTCCGACTATGGTCCAGAACGGCCAGATCCCGCGCGAATCATTTCTGAAACCATTACAACAATTGCTAGCAAACACGGACGGGTCCACAACTTACGACGTCCCCTTTCTGCTTCGCCATCTGCTGGCCTTTGCTGACAGATACTTTGACCGATCCCACTGGGAGGTCCTCCATGCGTGCAACGTGGAAGGTTCACCGGCCTATAACAGCACAAACCTCGCACTGGCACTAAAGTCTTGTCCACGTGTGCAATCACCAAAGGACCTCGTTCTTCTAGCTATGGTACAGGGCTTCGACGCAATCCTGTCAGCCTCGCCTTCAAATCGCATTGCAATGGATCTGATTTTCGAGCGTTGCAAAACACGGATATTTTCGATAGTCGGTGTTAATTGCTCGGAGGAGATGCGAGGAGTGTGGAATGCAATCGCTCAGCAACAGGATCCTGGCGTTCGTTTCAAGCAGCTGATTGAGTTTATGGTAGCCTACCCAGAGCTTACTGGACTCGACATGGACTTGTTCGCAGTGCTATTCCGTAGCTTTCTCAAGTTACCCTGCCTACCTCCTGGACTATTGGATGCGCGGACTCGTGCACAGCGACTACTGGCGTACATTGAGACTAACGATTTCATACTGCGCTCATGGGATTCACGCTGCATTGCTAGAATAGTTGAGCTTCTTATCCCAGTACTGGAATCAGTGGCGACTGAGTCGCACATTGGAGGTTTTTTACGCCCGTCGGACCGTGCAGCTATGCCCATAATCTCTGGTCCGGCGTGGTCTTCCAGATTCGGACAAATTCTGCGACATCTATTCATGACCGAGCCACTTGCCCACGAAGTCTCAGAGGAGCACGAAGTCGGAACTCTTGGCAGATTGATCAGCAAACTATGCACCAATGCCACAGATGATGTGCGCAGACGTCCCCTACACGCGGAACCAATCTCAAAGGAGAGCATGCTCAATATCCTACAGCGAGTTGAATGGGCAGATTTCCCTGGATCAACCTGGAGTATGGCCGCAGAACGCTTGCCATTGCAGGTCATCAAACCGGCGGCACGACAGCTTCTTTCATTGCTCACATACTTGCATAATCATATTGGCGGGATGGAGCCTTTGCTCGAGGAGCTACTTGGGCGCCGATATGGGATACAGATCATTTGCGACGACCTTGACGTTGGGTTTGAAATAGCACGTGTTGCAGCCGCAATATCCCCGGAGTGGTGGGAGAAGACTGCAGCCAGGCTTTTTGATGTCAGCTGGCCAAGCGGCTACATCCGGTATCCTGATGCAGCAGCCTTTATAGCACACGTGCTTCCCGTCCGTCCTGCTTCACCGCAGACCGTAGCGACAGCATCCGCAGACGGTTCGATCTGCGAATCACGCCCACTTTCACCAGAGTCTCACGACTCGTACTCCTCACAGCCTTTGTCGTCCGAGGAAGCAATCGCTGGACTCATCCCAATGCCCGAGCCAAATCCGTTCATATTTGGAGAAACCGCGGCTATGTAAGGACCAGCAGCCACCGTTGTCATCTCATCACGCGATGCGTTTCCGTATGAGGAGGCGACAGCAGCCATTGAGTATGTAGATACCAATCGCGCTGAGAGCAGTTAGTACATAAGGATAGTTTTAACGTTCCAAATCAATTATACCGCTCAGGGGAGCCATATCCACCTATATACCTCGTCAATAAAGTTCAAAATTGAATGCGGACCTGAGACCTGAACACTAAAGACATGACTATCATCATGTTCGAAAAGCTTGTGCAACCAGTTCCCTTCCACTGGCTCAAGAGTTGTAGTTTTGCAGAGACCTATCCGAAGAGTGATTCCACCATCAGGATGCTAAGCATGCGCTGACCCAGGACCGTGCACGGTACGCTCTTGAGAATGTCAGTACTCGGCATCATGTGGAGCCAAAACTTTCAGCGAATTTGGCTGCTTCGAAAGGATTTCTCCGTGCCGTTAGAGGTCCTCAACACCAACCAACATCGGGCGGTGCAACTACCCATTGGAAGTCTTCCGGTGCATCTTGAGCCTTTGAAACCAATTATATCACCCCGACGGATCGTGTGTTTTGTTCTGCGGTAGAACGGCTCCTAAAAGAAGTGATCGAGGATACCTTCCAAAGGAATAGTGCCACGCTCTCGCATATTGATCTTTCCTCGAAATCTAAAGCTTTGCTCCATTGGGGGAACTTTTCTCACTTCCTGCCTTCGAAATATATCGGGGCCAACTCCCGAGGTTCTTCCAGACCTCAACCCATTGTGCATATCAAATTCCGCATAAGCGTAGCCTGCCGCCATTTGCCAAGCCAAAATACCTTCCTCGTCATAGTTTGCAAGTTTGGGGCTCGCTCTCACATCCAATTGAAGAGGAAGAAGTAATGGACATAAATATGGTGCGACTCGTGTGGGTGCTCATTACGTGGAAGCATACTCAACGAACGTATAAGAATGTCAGCACTGTTCTCCACGCCCCGTACTGCTCAAACTAGCTGCGGCGACATGATTGTCTTTACTCGCTCACTTGCGGTTGCTCTAACCTTTGTATCCTTGATGCTGGTTCACGCGATGCCTGTCCCCGCCAGCACCGGTAAGTGTAGATCGTATAAGAGCATTTGAAGTGCTGAACATTCCTCTGTAACTGCCCAGACTGCAGCTCGTCGGATGGAGAGTGTAATCTCCGAGATGGTGACACCATCTAAGCGAAGCGGCGCATGTTCAGCGACGCGACATGTAGCATGTGCTCAGGCATCGGAAACATCTGTAGCCCTTTGTAAAAGACCTAGGCGACCAAAATTTGTGCTTCGTTTTTGAGTGCCCCAGTGCAGCAGTTGCGAGAGCTAGCACTTGTCAGAGCGAGGTCGAGGACCGCTCGGGCCGCTGCCCCTACAAATGACCCAATCACGGAGTCCGTAATTTGAACAGAATATTGCGCACACCACCAGTAGCTTCTGATACAAGCAGCAACTTCTGTGGAGGTCCTGCGTTCTAAGGAAGAACCGATCATTTGTCGTTCAAAAATTGAACACTCACCAACAGACCAACCAATGGGTGCAATTGGAAGGGGTTCAAGACATTTAACGTATAGCTTCAGTCATTGTAGATTCTCCGGGGTAGCTTCTTATCGCGTGGGCTGACTGGAACAGTCAAATTAATTGGACGGGAGTAGTGTAGACGAAATGTGGATTGCTCGCCAATGGAGGGAAGAGGAACGTTAAGATGCAAAAATTACAGTGAATTTCTTAACAGGACATCACCATGGCCCCAGTGCCTGCCCAAACGGGCTCTGTGCTCAACTTGACTAGAACTTGCCAAAGCTCCAAAAGGCATCATGAAAACGTGGAAGAGAGTGGCTGGCTGACGCATGTGGAGGAAGAAGAAGTTACAACATTATGGAGGATGCAGAGGGTACGCTGTTTCTCTTCCGCGAAAATTTTCAGTTCTTGGCTTATCTGATGCCCCCACGAATCCCGTCTTCTTAATATATCGAGACCAACTTTGACACACGCTTGACGGATGTCCCCGCGCTTCATCTCCTTGTGCGCATCAAGTTTCTCAAAAGGCACGATACGCCGCAATTTTCCAACCCTCTGCTCATCAGATGCACAGTGAGCATGATTATGGGATGGAAAAGTGCGCACCCAGAAGTAGCAACCCCACGTGGGCAGACTCGTTCAGGAAATGTATAAAAATGCTTTGTGTTGCTCCATCTATACTCATATCGCTCACCCCCAGTCATCCCATCATGAACGCTCTCGCATTCCTGCTCACCGCTGCAACCATGGTCGTCTCTATGACTCTCGTTCATGCGGCTCCAGTCGCTCCCATCGTCGGTGAGCACCCTGGCTTACACCGTGTTCGCGAGGTCACTAACTCAATGATGAACCTTAGACTGCAGCGCGATTGAGGGAGAGTGTGGAGTGGATTCCAGTCCAACCATCTGAAAAAAAAAGAGCGTGGGAGTTGTCAAACTATCCTCTAACCGCTGGGCAGGAACGCGCATGACATTTTATGTAACCATTAACGAAAGCACATTGTGTTTAGCTTTCATGTGAGGACCCGCACGTTGCCAAGTTTGCTCGTTCGACGTGCGAGTCTGCGATTGCGGCGGGACGCGCGATGAGCGTCGACTTGAGGTCCGAGTGCGAGAAGATGGTGCGCGCGCGAGAGATGTGGTGGGTAGCGCCTGCGCATTGTCTTCCCAGCGCGAGAGTGTGTGGTGTGTGACAGTGCCAGACTGCGAGAGCGGGGTCTTTGCGCCGAGCGAGAGCGTGCCGAACGACTCCAGGACTTGCTGTTTCTCGTTCATCTCTCCGACCGGCGCTGCGGCTGAAGAAGAAGAGGAAGAAACTTGGGAAGGAGTAGCACCCATGATGGTAAGAGGGCAAGTCACGCTGACGGCAATCCTCCGTGGTGGTGGCTGATAAGGCGGCAATCCGCATGAGTCGGAAGGTGCGCCTGATCTTGTCACGCTGGTCTGCGGGCCACTGAGACGTAGTCAGCATCGCCGTCGTCTGTGGGGCGCAGGGAAACAGACCTTGTGTCCGTACTGGAACAGCTTGGGCAGCGCTCTGTCCTCGAGCGGCTTCTGCAGGTACTTGTATCGTCTAGAGAGCCTGTTGATCGCCTCGACGCCCTCCCTGACTTCCTTGTCGCCGGGTTGCAGCACAAGCGCGAACGTGCATATCGGCGCGCCATCCTGCAGAAGGTCACCACCGGGCTGTATATACACGCTGGGTTAGAGGTAATTTAGATTGCAGTGTCGAAGTCTCGCACTTGAAGTAGACCACCGATGATGAGCACATCGAACATCTCGTCCGCGTACTTGAGCATTTCGAGGGTTACACCCGCCTGCACCAGGCGCTCGTACAATGCATCTACGGGTACGCAAGTCAGAAGCTTTGGCTGCAGGAGACACGCTCAACGACTCACCATAGTCGCCAGGAGGTGCAGATGCAACGTGTTTGAGGAGCTGGTCTCGGAAGACGGTCGGCTCGTGTTTAGCTTGGGCTTTCACGGCGCCCTTGCGGGCTCTGATTCGCACTCCTGTTGCGGTGAGCAAGTTGCAGGGTTTGAAACACAGAAGGTAACGAGATGGAGAGGGCCAATCGTTGGTTAGTGGCATGAAGCAAGTGTGGGCAATTGCAGCGGGCGGAGAGAAGACGATAAGGATTCGACAAGAAGGCAGTGATTGGCAAGGACGAATAAAGTAAGTTGCAGGAGCAGTACCGAATGATAAATCAGGGTGGGTTCGAATC
>JAGTJP010000557.1:0-13938 GCA_020744175.1 Auriculariales sp. MPI-PUGE-AT-0066
CTCGAAGACACACTTCGGTCATATCAGCTGATTCTACGTGTTCGACGACGGCTATACGTATCAAAATCGTACGGTAGATGACATTATACACGATGCGGCGGCAAAGCCGACCCGATATCGACGGTCGCGGTCTCTGCGTCGCGTATACATTGCGGGTCGGACGGTGCAGCATCCCAAGATGCTCGACAAAACCCGTACATTGCTCTGTTGCGTCCTAGAGGGCAAATTGATGCATCAAATGCGGTGTATGCGTCCTGAGTAGCGAGAGAAGCAATGTGTCATGGTGCAATAAACACGACATGTTATGCGTCAACCGCCACTTACAGCAAGTATGATTGGAGGAGGTGCGAAGCCTGAGAGCGTCGAGATTTCTAGGCATGCTATTTGATCTTCGTTAGTTTATGGGAACGAATGAGCACGGTCTCACGTTTATTCACGCAAGGAACGGTGCAATGACGTTGAAATATTTTGCTATAGAACTCGATCCAGAGCTGCTTTTTGCAAAGATCTGTGGAAGTGTCCTAGGTCTCTGGCCTCTGTGCTTCTACATTTTTCAGAATTAGGAATGGCTACAGCACCAACAGCGAGACCTTGACCTCTTATTGTCCCAATTTCATAGCACAATTCACCAAGAGCTCATCGTGGAACTCGAAGGCTTTATTTCTTTCTCTCCGACCCTTTGTTGCTCGCAACAATTGATCTGGCTCCCACCATCACGGTCCCCACAGATGTTGAGGTTGCAGACTGTCACGCGATGTCGGTCTCGCACTTGGGATGATGTCGCAGCTGCTGGGATTTTCGCTTGATGAATCTAAATGCATCTACCTCCGTCATTCTGTCCTGAGAACGACTGCCATGAATGGATCAACTCTGGACGGAGCTGAGTGGCAGCACGCGGAGGCGGCTGCGCTATTGCGCGTGAGAGGATTCACAGGAGCGAATTGAAATTCCACACACGCGTCCTTGACAAGCTCCTGTCAGTCATTATGTTGGGCAATGTGTATTGGTTGATGAGTCGTGGAGGTCATGTGTGTGATTATACATCGAAAACGAGGGTTGTTTTGAGCGTTGCCCTTCGCAGATCATATTGATCCGCCAGCAAACTAGTATAAATATTGAGGTCCTACCCATTGCGGCCCGGGATTTTTTTTTTGTGGTTGACAAATAATGAAGAGTTCTGAACCACATCCTCAACATCGGGTGCGGACGGGTCGATCCCGACGTTATCTCTACCGTCCCATAATCTCATCTCGTCCTTGTACTCCGAATCCCATGTCCGACGTCATCATCTTCACGTCTTCATACGTCCTACTACCCGATGCGCTCGAGCCCGCACCAGCGACGATCGAAGTCTCGCGCGCAAGCGGTCGGATCACACGCATCGCGCCTGGGCGCGCTGTGCAGGCGACGTACGCGAGCGACATCGAGTTTCATGATGCAGGTGACAAGACGATCTTGCCAGGGCTTGTCGAGTACGATTTAGTTTATGTTTTGTGGTTCTGTAAGGGCTGAGGCGGCACGTCCAGCTCGCATGTACATCTGAACGAGCCTGGGCGCACGGACTGGGAGGGCTTTGCGACAGGCACGCGGGCAGCGGTCTCGGGCGGCGTCACCACCGTCGTTGACATGTACGTTCTTTAATTCACCCAACAGATGGAGTCCACATTTACTTATCTCTTTCGTAAGGCCACTCAACTCTATTCCGCCTACGACGACCGTGGAGAACTTCTATGTTAAGCGTAAAGCAGCGGAGGGCCAGTGTCACGCGGATGTCGCGTTCTGGGGAGGTGTCATTCCGGGAAACCAGGTCAGTGTCCGACTGTCAGTAGAAAACGCTATCCTGAGGCTTGTTCTGCAGAAAGATCTCAAGCCATTGGTGGAGGCAGGCGTTCGCGGGTTCAAATGCTTCCTCATCGAAAGTGGCGTGGAGGTACGCGCGAGGCTATTACTTGCGTTGGTACTCTTCCTCTGACACTAAATAGGAGTTCCCATGCGTAAATGAGACGGATTTGAGAGAAGCACTTAAGCAGCTGGAGGTACGCTCGTACGTGCGCTACTTACGTCGACGCCTGACTTGCAGCTTAGGGCACGCCAGCGGTCCTCTTATTCCATGCCGAGCTTGAGCCACACGAGCCCCACGCGGACCCGCAAACACACGACGACCCGACACAGTACCGCACCTTCCTCAACTCGCGGCCCGAGACCCTCGAGACGGACGCGATCGCGCTCGTGCGCAAATTGCATACCGAGTTCCCCCGCGTGCCCAAACACATCGTGCACCTCTCTGCCGCAAGCGCACTGCCATTAATCGACGATGCACCAGGTTTAACGGCCGAGACGTGCTTTCACTATCTCTCGCTATCGACGCAGGTGCTCGACCCCGCGAGCCCTGTGACGGGCCGCCCGCACTTCAAGTGCTGCCCGCCGATCCGCGACGCGGACAACGCGGAACAGCTGTGGGCCGCGCTGAGGGAACAGAGGCTTGCGTGTGTGGTCTCGGACCACTCGCCGTGCGTGCCGCAGCTCAAGCGGCTCGCGGCGGACGGCGGCGATGGAGATTTCATGCAGGCATGGGGAGGCATCAGCTCGCTTGGGCTCGGGTTTAGCATAATGTGGGCACAGGCGGGGCAGCGTGGAGTTGCCTTGAAGGACTTGGTGCATTGGATGGGCGTTGGCGCGGCGAGGATTGCGAGTTTGGAAAATCGGAAGGGTGCCATTGCGGTCGGGATGGATGCTGACCTTGTCTTCTGGGATCTCGACAAGAAGTGGAAGGTAAGCCAAACTTGGTAAATGCGCCCCTTATTGCTGAGCTGTTCACTTCAGGTGACGAAAGACAAGCTGCATTTCAAGAACAAGCTATCGCCTTATGAAGGCATGACGCTGCGCGGTGTTGCCGAAAGACGTTCTTGCGGGGAAAACTGGTTTGGGATGACTCGAATGGCTTCGATGGTCTAAATCCAAAAGGTATCCTGCTGTAGCTACACCCAATCAAGTTGCCTGTTTACAGAGTTATGGAGCATCTTCTAGGTGACAGAGTCAACTTGTTTGACAGCGGTGCAGAGCCTGGCCAACTTTCATCATGCTCGGTGCTCGTGCCAAGTGGAAAGGGAGTGTTTGAGCGGAGACCGAGATCGCGCCGGTTTGCGGGGATTGCCGCGAACCTGCTCTCTCGCTTTCGGTAAGGGCGTGCCACTCGCGCGCACGCCACCATCCGACCAACTCACTCAAATCTCATACGCGCAACAAATACGAGACCTCCCGTCGCGATCGACCGCAATCACGCGTGATGTCTCATTCATTTTCGCACGATTTCACACAGCAGCCCGACTTTAGTCTGGGTTCGCTGAACAGCTCGGCGCTGGGAAGTGGGCTACCACCGCTGCCGCAATTGTCGTCAACGCGGAAACCGAGCGGACTATCGCAGTTCAGTTCGAGTGACCGCGATATTCCGTTCGATCCCACCTCGACACCAGGTCCCAGCAAGCTTGGATTGGGTCATAGAAGGCGGAGCAGCGCGGCCACCTCGGCGACGGCTGCTACAATTGCTGGTGCTAGTAACACTGGTGGTAGCGTACGCCAGAGCATTGGCGGCGTCAACCTCACCCTGCGCGAACAGGAAAAGGTCAGTGTTGTACGGCTCCTAGTCTTGTGTTACCCCTTCCAACTACCCACGCTACCGCCTTTGATCTCTGCCATTCGTTTATAGCTTGGCCGCTTTGTGAATCATTCTGTTCTGGGCCATTCATTTCGTCTCCTAGCCTCAGACGCATGCATCCCCACCCAATGGCGCTGTTCTGCTTGTGCATATGCGTTCCTGGCGCTTTGCGCTTTGAATGAGGCGTCATTCTGATGGAAGACGCATCGCTAGCTCATGGTCCTGCTCGCTTGCACGTTCAGCTCGTCGCTCCTGCACCATCTGTACGTCTTCAGTGCGTCGTTTTTCGTAGCGTACCTCCAGCGCGCCGCGTCGCTTGGATTCTATGCTGCTCGCTCAGTGCTCGTGAGAGCGGCTACGGGTTAGGTTTCCCAGCCTATGGTCTGACCCTTGCGCAACGCTGCTTATCCACTGCTGCGGACACTCCGTCTTGTATTCGCTTCCTCTCACCGGGCCTCCGCAGATCGTGATGTCAGGGTTGCATGCAGGTTGCTGGATAAGGTTGTTGTGGACCCCGCATCCACGGGCCATGTCTATACCGTCCAACGATGGGCTTTCTCCCAAGTAGGCTGTTTGTTGAACAGTCTAGCAGATGGTGGGAATACTTTCACACTCCTTTCATCCCTTCGGCGCACCGTTGTTTTGTACCACTCACTATCCTCTCTTCTTGAACTCCTCCCCTCTTCTTCGAGCCGTGCATACTCTATCTCTCCCAGCATTGTCTCTGTCTACCAGTCGCAAACCGTGACTTGCGTTAGCAATACCTCTGCAATTTGTTAGTGCATCTCGCTGTTCTGCATATCTCGCGTCTCAGGGTGCCTTCACGATTTCGCCCAATTGTGTCGTGCACAGGGGCGTTTCGAGATCCGCCCCCGTTCATCGCGGGTAGGGGGTATGCATAAATGCTCCTCTCCCACTGTGTCGCAGCCGCAGCAGTCTCCGGAGCCATGCAATGGCGAATGCCGTGTTGTGTGCGCATTTCAAGCAGTTTATGAGAATGGTAACTGTTGCTCCCGAGCCCTCTTCGTACGACATGCCCAGTCTCTTATACGGTTTATAAATACATCTTGCACCGTGCATTGTCACTTCCAGCGTCGTCGAAGGCCCTCCAGCTGCTGAGGCTTCCGCGTCGACACCTTTCCTAAATTTGTTTATCTTGCGCCGGCCAGCTACCTCTCCTGCCACCAGAGCGTGTTTCGATCTTAGAATGCTTATTCCACGTCGATTCAGGTCATCGACTCGCTCAAGAAGGAGAACTTCAGCCTCAAACTCAAGGTGCACTTTCTTGAGGAGCGGTTGCAGGAGAACAACCCGGAGCATGTCGAGCTCGCGCTGCGCCAGAACATTAACCTCAAGATCGAAGTTCAGTCGCGCGGCGTCGAGATCAAGCGGCTCAAGAAGCAGCTCCGTGATGCAGAGGCCCAGCTCGGCCAGGCCGGCGACCGGTCCCATGGGTCTATTCGTGGGCACGATCGACCGGACAGCAGGGCGACAGGTGCGCTGACAATTTGATAGTTTGCAGATTGAAGTATCTCATGTCGGATAGGCACAACTGCGTACAGCGAACGCGAGCGCGAGCTTGAGCTGTTATTGGAGGAGCGCGAGCGAGAATTGCGCGATCTTAGAAGACGAAAGGGCGGCGTAGACGGCGTAGGAGGTAGGGCTTGTGCTCAGATGAAGTATAGCCGCTAACCAAGTCTGCGTCGGTCAGGTGTCGCTGCGCTTCAAGACGAATTGGACGAAGCGCGGGGGCTACTGGAGGAGAACATCGAAGCACTCGAGCGTATGCGCGAGGACAATGAGGTTTTGCGCGAAGACAAGGTCCGCTCACTATGTCCTGCGGCTGACGGCAATGCTAACACCGCGCAGGAGAACCTTCTTGACCAACTAGATGGTGCACGGCTGGAGCTCGAAGCCAAAGAGCAAGAAATAGAGCGCGAACGCACCGCCAGCCGCGCCGGCGCCTACGCAGACGAGGAGCAGCTTGAAGAGCTCAACTCGCTGCGTGACAAGCTCGCCGCGACCGAGATCCAACTCCAGACCAAGGTCTGGCCTTCTATTCTTTCCTTTTCCCTATCTCATTTCTATCGCTTGCGTGCAGGAAGAAGAGCTTGACGCACGCGACGGCGACATCGAGCATATCGAGGCCGAGTGGCGGCAAGAAGTTGCCGAGACCCGCGGACAGATGGAGGACCTCCACGACGTGAGTGCTCGTGGTGACGCGCATCTGGGCAGAACCTTACTGAACGATACGTCTAGGCCAATGCCGAGCTCGAGCAAGAAGTCACTGATCTCAGACAAACGCTGGCAGAGCGCGATGAGGAGCTGAATCAACTGCGCGATGACATTGATCAGCTCGAGGTGCGCTTGTCTTGTTGCCGTTAACGGGTCTACGCTGCTCATATGCTACGTGTCAGCAAGCGGCACAGGCAGTCAACGCGGAGTTGGAGCAACTTGCTGCCGCAGCGGAAGACCTGGAAGCCGCCAATGAGGAGATCAAAGTGCGTTCTGCAACACTTGGCTTTAGTTGAAGCTCAGTGCTGACTTGATGTAGCGCCTAGGCGAGCGTGTCTTTGAGCTCGAATATGAGCTGGACACCAAGGAGAGCGCGTTAGACGAGTTCAAGAACGACATGGAGCGAGAGCTCAGCATCTCCGCGGTTCTAAAGGAGGCGGGTCTCGCTTTCCAACCTGAAAACAGCGGTCTGACATTTTTTTGGTGTAGAAACTTTCCATCGCCAAGGAGGCTATTGCAGAAGCTGAGGATGAAACCGATCAGTATCGCCAAGCCACACTGGCGCATAAGGCTCGGGAAGAGGAGGCATGACCTGTGTGTTTCAGGTCTGGAACTACCTGCTAACGCGTCTCTAGTTGGCTGCCCACGCGCAGGATCTAGCCGCGGAATGTCAGACACTCCAGAAAGAGTTTCGCGAAGTTGAAGACGCGCTTGCTCGCGAAGGTGTGCGATGGAGATTTGGTTGCTCAGTTCCAGGTTAACCATGATCACAGAATCGGCGCGCAAGCGAGCCGAGGACGAGCGAGCTGCGGGAAATGCGGCTCTTGCGCGCAGTGAAGCAGCTGCGAGCGACCGGTTTGAACTGGAGCTCGAGGTCGAGAAGCTGCAGCGCGAGACGGCGCGGCTGCGCGATGACCTGGCACGCGCGCAGTCGGACCTGGCCACGCTGCGGCAGACGCTGCAAGTGAAGGAGCAGGCCTTGGACGAAGCAGCAAATGCCGCACGTGACGCAATCTCACGCGATGCGGCGAACTCACAGGCGCGGCTCAACCTGAGCGAGAAGCTCGATGCAGCGCTTGAGAGACTGAAGAGCGCAGAGAAGGACCGTGAGCGCGCGGCAGAGCTCGAGGCGCGTCTGGGCAAAGACCAGCGCGCGTTGTTAAGCGCCGAGGGCACATTCCGCGACCAGATCTCGGAGCGCAACACCCTGCTCCTAACAATCTGGAGCTACCTCGACAAAATCCTCGGACCGGGCTCGACACCGGTACGTGTTGCTTTACTGCGTATATAGAGACACTATGTACTGACCGGGCTGTGTTCGGGAAGAAATCGTCGGCGGGGGCGAGCACCACGAAACCGTTTACGAACTTTGTCGTGTTTAACGATGGGCTGTTGACGCGGCTCAAAGCGTTGTCGGCGCTGCACGCGGAATTCGAGAAACGAGTGCAGACGACAGAGGCAAAGCTGATGGAGCGCGTGGTGGAGCTCAAGCGCACGTTCGAGGGGCGGTGGCGCGTGCTCGAGCGCGTCGAGGGTAGTGTCAAGAATCTGGCGGACGCCAAGGCTTCGTGGCGGCGCAAGGTCGCCACGCTCCAAGGCGAGCTCGAAGGCGCGCGCGCAACGATCGGCGAATTGGGCTCGCAGGTTTCAGCGGCGCAGCGACGGCCCGGCGAGACGGCGAAGGATGCGGAGATACGGGCATTGACGGCGCGCGCGACGAACGCGGAGCGCAGGCTGGCGAACGCGCAAAACCAGCTTGCCGGCGCCGAAGAGCGGGTCACGTCGCAGGTGGAGCGCGCTTCGCAGGCTGACGGCAAGTGGGAGGCACGCGTAAAGGAGTACGAGTCACGCATCAAGGCTGCCGAGGAGCGCGTGAAGCGGGAACGACAAGGCGCGAAAGAGCGGGTAGCCGAGCTTGAGAACAGCGTCAAGTGCGTTTGCGCCGTCCTTCAATCGCGAGCTGTACTCACAATTTTGTAGATCGCTGCAGCGGCAAGTTGAGATCGCGAAGGAGAGGCAGCGGCGGTCTGAATCCAAAGACCTTCGTGATGGGTCTCACGCTTGATTTGCTCTCTGACAATCAGAATATCTCTATTGGGCCATCTCAATGTCTTTTATTGTTGTCATTGTGACAGTATTAAAGTATCATTCTCACGTATCCCTAATTATAGTTGTTGTCAATCTGATCAGTGTAACATGTAAGTTCAATGCTAACGCCCAACATCATTCACAAGTACAGAGAACGTTGACAGCCCTGCATTTTGACTGCAGTGTTGCTGACATTGTGGTGAACTTCGGCTCAAGTTTAGAAAATATTGATTTGCGAATGCAGCGTCGTTTTTCGTGTTTCAAGATGAAAACGTCCCCTACTTGGAATAACAATGCCGCCCCTTTGTTCATCGTTTACCCACTAACGCCACCTCCTTGACCTTGGGCTGCGTTGGTCTGGCTTCCTTAGATCTCTGTTTGGCGTTCGGAATATCTCATGGCAGCGAAGCGGGTAAGGCGTCCTGGGTTTCCGGTATTGGAGCCACTCTGCGGTCGGGCGACAGAGACAATACATGAAGTCCGTAAGATTAGCTCTAATTCCTTGCAAAACTAGCCCGTATCAGTGAATGTCTCTACTTTTGTAAGATAAGACCGCGATTTATCGGGTTGCCAGCAGTTGCCACCTTACACATGTCAGTTGCCACCTTACACATGTCCAGCGCAGTGCCTCTTGTCGCTTGAGGCCGAGTGGCTCTTTGATGGCCAGGTTTTGAATCTCTCCATGCGTACAGGTTTGGTTCATATAGCTGTAAGAACCAGTTGATCAGGTTGAAGAGTGCTCTCGAGGTCAAGACTGAGAAAAATGTCAGGAATACGCTCGCTGAAGCCTAATTTGGTATCTTAAAAATCAGATGAAAGTCATCTACACACGATATTCATTGGTAGAAAGCTACTAGGCGCTATGAGATGTTGCCGAGATCCACGCCATCGTAAGTCTGGATAGCCATAAAGCGTGTAAATAAAGACGAAGAGGTGTCTATCGATCTAGGTGTATTAAAGCATTGGGCTACATACACCACCCTGTGGAGAGTGCGGGCATATGAAGGTGTGAAGCCGCTCATGAGCCATCAGACGTTTCGGCGCCCACCGAAATTGGTAATTTGGATCCGCGACTCGGCCGCTTTGACATTGCTCTCGCCGCCATCGCGCGCTGCAGCTCCTGCCAGTCGCGCGCGCCTCCGGTTCCCCTCTAATCTGGCGCGTGGACGTGACGAACGAGCGAGGCGAGCGTGCCTGCAACAATACGAACATCCTTTTGCGCCTAGCCGTCAGATAATTCGTCGACTTTCGCGACACTCGCTTGCCGCACTTGCCGGTTTTTGCACTCGTGAACGTGGGTTACCTCTCTACTATCTGTCAAATGACTGTCTATTTTCTGTTACTGACGAGATCAAATAAGAAATTTGGCTATAGAACGATTGTTACGAACCGCACGTCGGAATCATGGACTCTCAGAAACTCGACGCCCAGAATCTTGCAAGGTGGACTCGATTCGCCCTCAAAGGCGGAATTGGTCGCTGTGTCGCCGTCCAGGACTGCGTTGCTCAGAATCCTGAGGACCTCATGTTCTTGAAGGTTCGTTGGTGCAATTACCTTTATAGTCCTGTTCAGTCACTCATGTTTAATTATCATTACAGGGCGACGAGATTGTTGTTTTGGTCCAACTCAGCGAGGAAGGCCGCTTTCTGGTATGTCCGTTTTGACGTTCTGATCGCTTGTCTGCTCGTCCGGACTGCTGTCGACTGTGTCGTGTCAGGCCGCGGCCGTCTCGATTGGCCTGCTCCCACATCATCTTTCCACGCCTTCTCCCATACAGTTCCTATGGCTCGACTGTGCATAAGCTCATCATGACCGTCTACCACCTGTAATTGCTTGTCACGTAACGGGTCCATTTGTCAGTTTTGATGCTTCGTTGTACCCCTGCGGTGGCTGGAAGCGTTTGCCGTGTTGACCCGTTGATTTGCTTCGCTTGTGCCTGCTTCACGTGATTCCCTACATCATGCGTCTTCGTTGCTCATTCATCGTGAACTGACTACTAGCCAGGGTTATTGCGAAGGTGTCGTCGGCCAGTTCTCCGCTGCCGACGTTCACTTCACAACCAAACTCAAAAAGGCCGTCTTCGCCAAAAGACCTGGTTCATCCAGCTCTAGTACGACAACACATGCAACTAATCTGCTCATCCCCGGCGGCATCAGCGCTACTAGCAGCCCGACTGGAACGAGTTTCCGCGGCAGCATCATGGCTGAGCCGCTCAGTCGACCCGTCAGTGTCAGCGCGAATATTTCCCTGTCAGCTCCGCGGAGGGACGGTGCAAGCAGCTCAGGTTCAACCCCTGCCACGCCGCTGACACCGGACAATACTCAACCGTACCGTTCAACATCGCGCAACAGCACCCGCACCAGTTCCGGTGCGGCGCTCAGCGCAGAGTACATGCCACCTGCTAGTAGCGTCGTGCGCCCGTCACCGAGTATGCTCAGCCCGCCGACTCGCACAACGGACCTGCCTCCAAGCGGCAGATCGTCTCCTACCGGACTCGGTGGACGTATATCACCCGGGACTGCACTGCGCTCGGCCGCATCACCTCCTCCGTCGAACCGAGTGCTCAGCCCTTCACAATCGTCACGCGTATTGAGTCCACCGCCCTCCTCGACGCCATCCTCGCCAGCCCAGTCCCGGATTCTAAATGCTCCAAACAACTCCAGCCACGTTCCGAGTTCGCCGCCAGGGTCCAACTCGACCCTTCCAACTAGCCGCATCGTCAGTTCTTCACCAAGGAAGAATATTCATCAATCCGGCAATTCGGTCGCCGCGCGCTCGCGTACCGAGAGTGGGACGGGGAGCCCGCGACTGTTCGCCAGTGATGGCAGCTTGCCGCCGCGTCATGTTCGTGATCAGGTATGTCGCAGTGCACTGCGCCTACTGCAGCTGACTGATTGCGTAGACTGATGAGCCGTTTGCGAACTCGCTCGATGACATGACCCTCGACGCCGAGTCCTTTACGGCCAATATGTCGCTCTCTGATCCGTTTGCTCCGCCTGCCATGAGCTCATCGCTCATTTCCACCCACTCGGGCAGCTCCGCCGCCACTCATGCATCGCGAAATGACCCGCAGTCCGCGGTTCGACGGATGTGGATGATGACGGCGACATGCTGCGGCGGATGCGCGCCTTCCCGACTCCGCCTACGACCATTCCACATGGCCGTACTTTGAGCTCGGCGAGTCGGGCGGGGTACGGCATGAGTAGTCCCAACACAAGTCCACGGTCGGCGAACTTTGCTGCCGGTATCAGCTCGGCAGGGACAAGTCCTCGTGCGACGACGTTCGCCCAACCACAGCCCCAGCCCCAGCCTAGCCCGAGGCAGTCGAACTTTGGCCAGTCCGGTCTGAGCTTGAGCCCGAGGATGCAGAGTTTCAGTGCGATGGGACCGACTCTGCCGCCAGATAGCCCTCAACAGAGCCCTAGAAGCACGGGCTTTGGCGGCGCACAGACGCTGCCGGCAACATTGGGATCTTCGTCGATTCCTAGCTCGGCCTCAACTGGATCGCTGGGAAAAATGCTAACGGCATCATCTGCATCACCGCCGCCGCCATCTGGCTTCTCGCGCTCGGCGTCTTCGAATGGACTCGACTCGTTGCCGCAGCAGAGGACTCCTTCGTCTCATTTCGCTTCACACACCGAGCGCGGCGGGCCGCCTCCGCCTCGCCCACCAAGGAGCCATAGTCGTGCCAGCAGCCGTGCCAGCGTCGCATCCAGCATCGTGGTGCAGTCCACTTCTGGGTCCCGACCAAACAGTGCATCCGGCCACCGCGAGAAGGAGCGTCAACGGTCGGACACCGCGGTCCATTCTCGCGATCCAAGCTTTGCGAGCACCGTGCACAGTCGCTCACACTCGCGCTCTTCGAGCTACTCAGCAAGCCGTGCGCAGGTGCAACAAATCCATTCCCGCGAGCCTTCGAACACCAACCGGTCTTTGCGCACGCATTCGCGCTCGGGCTCCGGCTCAATGTCGGTCATGCTTTCGCGCAATAACTCAAAACACGACCCGCGTCTGGCTCGACGAGTGCGTCCGGCAGCGCACCTGGCTCGCGTAGTAGCACGCCAGCACGACTCAGAGAGCTGGAGGCGCGTGAGCTTGAGCTGGACATCCAGACTGCGCTGGCTACCATGGCGGTCCGCCGAAGAGCACGCTGGGAAGTTCGCTCACCGTGGGCACGTCTGGCATCGACAAGCGACGGTCGCATGGTCTCGGTGGCACGCTGGATAGCCCACCAGATACTGCACGCCTGGACGGTTCCCTGCAGACGCCGAGGGGGAATGTTTTCGAGGGCAAGAATTTCGTTTTCGGTCGGTCGGCGAGAGCATCTCCGAATCCGGCTTCTGGGTCTGCGTCTCCTGTGCCGCCGCGTGCGCACTCGCGGACTCAGCAAGAGTCGACATCGACCGCGAGCAGTGCCTCGCTGCCTGGTTCGCATGCCCATGGGTACGGCGCCCCGACCAGTCAGAGCCAGTCGCAGTCGCGCTCCCATTCACGGTCGACATCGCGTAACTTTGCCGGCTCATCGCACACGCACACCGTTCTCCTTCTCACGAGCTTGACATCGATACCTTGGAGCGCGAGCTGCAACTTGACGAGTTTGCACGGCGGAATCGAGATGTAGATGAGTCAGGTTCGTCGGACGGCGAGTTTGAAGTAGGGAGCGGCAGCGCCAGTGGCACGGATAGCGAGCGCGAGAATGGGCGGGGCCATTTGCGCTGGATCCGCTCCACCGGCCAACCACACGCAAGCCGTCGATGCGCAAGAAACTAAGTCTCAAGCGCGGGTGTCGCAGAGGCACCAGCACCAGCACCAGCCGATGCCGAATGCTCCTAACCAGTAAGCGGAGGTCCCAGCAGCAGCAGCAGCACCAGCAGCAGCAGCAGCAGCAGCAACATCAGCAGGAACACCTCACAAACGCGGACCGTCATTCGACATCGACGAGCCGCTGCTCAGCAGCACAACATTTGGCACGGGCGATGACCATGCAGTCGATTCGGACGGTGAAGAGGGCAATATACGCGCTGATGATGATGTGACCCTTGAGGGACACGGTCCACCAGCCAACGCAGGTAGCTTGCAGCAAAGGCAACATAATAGTCCGACCAGAATGGAGCGGGAACGCACCGCACTGGGACTTGGACTCAACTATGAAGCTGTTGTTGCTCAACGCTCACGTGAGCATGAGGCGGATATCGCTCCGGTCATTCGGACAGCACTTCCTGCCGAGGATGCGCCTCTGACCGCCCGCCCGGTTGGTGCAGATATTTCCTCTATGTAATGCTACTAATTGACACACACAGGATAAACCGATGGCTCAGCAACCGCAAACGAATCTCACCCGCAGCGACACGGCACGCTCGGCAGCCAGCATGTCAAGCACCCGCAGCGGCGACGGCGTATGGGACATTGGTGTCAGTTTGATGCAGGGAGCGCTTGACAGTTCCGACGATGACGACGACGACGCGGGTCAATGGAGCAACCGGCGTTCTTTGGTATGCTGCTGGTTCGGTGGGCTGTCTTCCTGAGGTTAAATATTAGTCGCAGGACCCTCCGCAAGCCGCGCCACAGTACGTTAGCGCTCAACCAATCTCAAGCCCGCCGCAACCGCGTAGTTTCTTGCACCCAGGCGATGCCAATGCAGCTCATTTACAGACAGTAGGTCGCGCTTCACCACATACAGGTCGCTACTCGCCGTCGAACTCTTCCACTGGTGCAAATTCTGGTGGGGGATACTCGCCGAGTGCCGCGTCATCGAACATTCATGGCGAATCTTCGTCGTGGAAACGGTCTGTTCCTACAATGGAGTCCCCGCGCAATCTCCCGCAGCCTGGTCCTGCTCGTGACGTCCATGATCGTGACACCCTGCGCGCCACACCTCAAAGTCCACCTGCGACCGAATCCGTATCAATCCAACAGGCGGAGACCGTGCCTACAACGATTCCGGCTGCGCAGAAGGTTGA